>CAUYQG010125643.1:0-17118 GCA_963574415.1 Tarsius wallacei | reverse complement strand
CGCCCGGCTAATTTTTTTGATTTTATTGTAGAGATGAGGTCTCACCAAGTTGCCCAGGCGGGTCTTGAACCCGCGGGCTCAGGCAATCCACTCACCTCAGCCTCCCAAGGCGCGGGATTACAGGCTGAGCCACCGAGCCCGACTTCTTCTTTCTTTTAAAATAATTTAAACTGCTCCTTTGCATTTTCTCCCCTTTCCTTTACTGTTTTTCCTAACTGATGCCCCTGGGCTTTGGTCTGTGGTCTGGAACCTTCTCTGTGTTCCCTGTATAGTGAGCACACATGCATGCAGTGCCAGTTGTGACCTACTGGATACCTCCACATTTCCCTCCTAGCCCTCACACCCCACCAGCCCTCTTTTTTTCTTTGTTTCTTTGCTGTTTTCCCCAGGTTCTGCTATCACACCTCATGTCAAAGATAGCACCCACTCAGTCCTAAGTGACTCAGCATTCCTCTAGCTGTAGCTCTGCCCATGGCCGTGAGATTAGCCTTCCGTAACCGTGCCATCCTGCGCGCCCCGTTGCGGGCCTCCTTGTGCAGCATCTTTCCCTCCACCCACGCACCTGTGCTTGCCCCCTTTTCCAGGCTGCGTCCTCACTCATGCTTCTTGATAAAACTCTGTGTCTTCACCTCAGCCTTAACCTCTTTCAGTGGAACTCAGAGTCTATCGCCTTCTTGACCCTCGTGGTCCAGCCTATGTTGCTTCTCCATTTTCTGAACTGTTCTTGTCCCCACGCAGGCCCTGGCTCTAGTGAGCAGCCACTGGGGAAGGTCCACCTCACCCTGATGCCCACAAACACTCTTCATTCTCAGCTGCAGGACTCTGTCCTCATCCCCACCCTACCCTAGTCCCTACTCTTGTCCTGGCAGTAGTTCAGGTTCAAGGTGGGATTCCCCACCATTGTTGTTTTATTTTAAACACCTCCTGGGAAATTTAAACATAATCCAAAGTAAGCAGAATAGTTTATTGACTTCACCACAAGCTTCATGTTGCCTGATTTATCATTCATCTTTCCCACATCTCCCCTTAGGGTTATTTCAAAGCATATTCTAAACACATCACTACCTCTGTCAATACTTCATTCTGCATTTCAAATGAAATGGCAATGTGTTTACATCAGGAAGAGAGGAGCGATGGACTGCTTCCTGCTCTTCTGTGGGCCAAGGAAGGAGAGGACTTGGGGTCAGAATTCACAGAGAGTAGGAGAAGGAAAGAGCTAAGGAACCCTCAGGACAAAATGAGGATCTGGTCCACCACTCCACCCTTCCTTCCAAGGTTCCCCCGAGGCCCTGCCCAAGTAGATCCTGGGAGGGTCCCCTTGAGTGAGGGGGGAATTATTCTCCCTGCTTGGCTGGTTGTGGTAAAAGGTGTCCTAAGCCTGCCATATTCCTGGCAGCACAGAGAGAAGTGTTCCTGGCCTCCCAAGTTAGAATTCTACACATGCTTTCCCACAGAAGCACTACTATATATGGTTAGAATCTATAGTAGTCGTACAATATAAATTTAAGAGACGTGTGGCTTTTCCTGGGAACCCAACTACCATGTAAAACGTTATTTTGTGGGAAACTGCTTTTGAATTCCAGACAGTTGACTTGCTATGACATTTGGATTCCAGACCATCTGTAAAGATGAGCGGTGTAATCAGTCTCACTGATTTAATGATCTTTCCCGCTTATACATGTAATATTTCCAGATTATAGTATATATAGTGTGTATATATGAATATGTATATATATTTAGTGACCTTTCCAGATTATATATGTTTTTCCTCCCAAGTTAGATTGTCCATTTTTCAGGTCAGCCTTTTTCCTTGCTTTCTTTCATATCTTCCACCACACCTAGACATCTCAGGGCATGTGGGCACTCAGTATAAACTTCTCAGTGGATACACTAGTGAAAACTCAGATGTTTATCTGCCTTCCCACATTTTCCCTTTTTGACTCTTTTTTTTTTTTTTTTTTTAGTTGGAGTCTCTGTTGCCCAGGCTGGAGTGCAGTGGCACACTCACGGCCACCTTAGCCTCGACCTACTGGGCTCAGTTGATCCTTCCATCTCAGCCTCCCAAGTAACTGGAACTACAGGCACACACACACCACCACACCCAACTAATTTTTTATTTTTTGTAGAGATGAGGTCTCGCCAAGTTGCCAAAGGTGGTCTCGAACCTGTGGACTCAGGCAATCCTCTCATTTGGCCTCCCAAAGTGCTGGGATTATAGGTGTGAGCCACCACGCCTGGCCCTTTTTTGACTCTTACTACTTTTTCACCAGCAATGTCTGGTGAATTAAAACAGTGGAAGTACTTGAGAACAGCAAAAGACCTGGGAAAGGGTGGTTTTTATTTTATTTTCAGTTCCTGAAATTTGTGTTTGTTCTGTGAACGTTAGCCTCCATGTATTTTTACAGTGTGTAAACATTAAAATTAAGTGTGAGTTGGGCACAATGGCTCATGCCTGTAATCCCAGCACTTTGGGAGGCCGAGGCAAGAGGATTGCTTGAGCCCAAGAGTTTGAGACCAACCTAGGCAACATAGCGAGACCTTGTCTCTACAAAAAAACAAAAAATTAGCCTGGCATGGTGGTGTGTGCCTATAGTCCCAACTACTCAAGAGACTGAGGCAAAAGGATTACCTGAGTCCAGGTGGTTGAGGCTGTGGTGAGTTGTGATCGTGCCACTGTACTCCAGCTTGGGCAACAGAGTTGAGACCTTGATTAAAAAAATAAAGATAATCTATAATACTGAGTGATCTAGCACAGAAACAAAGAACCAAGTATCACATGTTCTTACTCATAAGTGGACCTTGAACGTCTATTGTAATACTATAAGAAAGGGATTAACAGTAGTGGGAAACTGCCAGGGTAGGGTAGGGGCAGGATTAGCATTAGTAGGAAACTGCCAGGGGTGGGGAGGGCACACCTCATCAACAAGGGGACCTGCACAATGAACATTTGTATACCTTACCCTGAATTATACCCCACAAAGTTAAAAAAGAAAAATAAATAAAGATAATAAATAAGTGAGCTGGGCACAGTGGCTGATGACTCTAATCCCATCACTTTGGAAGGCTGAGGTGGAGGGATTGCTTGAGGACAGGAGTTCCAGATCAGCATGGGCAACATAGCAAGACCTCATCTCTACAAAAAAATTTAAAAAATTAGCTGGGCTTGGTGGCATGTACCTGTAGTCCCAACTACTTGGGAGGCAGAGGCAGAGGATTGTTTGAGCCCAGGAGTCGGAGGCTACAGTGAGCCATGATCATGTTACTGTACTCCGGTCTGGGTGACAGAGTGAGATTCCAATTCAAAAAATAAAGTGTGAGCTGGGCATGGTGGCTGATAACTAATCCCAGCACATTGGGAGTCGAAGGTGGGAGGATTGTTTGAGACCAGGAGTTTGAGATCAGCCTGGGCAACATAGCAAGACCTTGTCTCTACAAAAAAATTTTTAAAAAATTAGGGGGTTGGTAGTGGGCGCCTGTAGTCCCAGCTACTTGAGAGGCTGGGGTGAAATAATCGCCTGAGCCCAGGAGGTCAAGGCTGCAGTTAGCCGTGATGGTGCCACTGCACTCCAGCATGGGCAAGAGAATGAGACTCTGACTTAAAAATTAAATTAAGTGTGGCCTTTGAGAAGTGGTCTTTCCACTGCCATGCTAAGCTCTCCTGCTTTCCACCACCAGCAGGAAATGGAAAGGCAGCTGCCTGCTTCTGATTCTTTGTACCATAGTCATCCTTTACCTTTGCGACCCTCTCTGAGTGACTAGACCCAAAAAACACAACTGCCTTGACTGCTGAATTGCCAGACAGCTAACTAATACAACATCAGGTGTCGAAATACTAGTAGACTTAACACAGATGTTTGTTTTCCTAAAGATGAAAAATGTTTGAAAGAAACATGTCCCTCTAGTTTATGACTATATTAAATATTCTGGAAAGGCCAGCTATAAGAATAGGACTTTGTCCAAAGGAATTTTGCCTAAAATAAAGTCCCTTCTGTTACCAGCGTAGACATTTGTTAAGCCTAGCATGCATAAAACTTCTTAAATAGATCAAATTCCAGATAACTCACTATCTAAGTATGAGGCATGACGTATTAGTGAATTTAACATAAGTATTTTCCTTGAGTGGATAAAAATAGCATTTGGGGTTTGGGAATTTTCTCCTATTCAAAAAAAAAAGTTCTGTTGCATATTAGTGTTAAATATTCTAGAAGGAAACAGGTCTAAGGACAGGAATTTGTCCCTAGAGACCCATACTCAAATTGCTTCATTACTTTAAATAGCAGCACTGAGCTAAATATGTGTGCTTTCTAAGTGTGAGAAATAGCCATGCATTTCCAAGGTGACATTCTTGTAAAAGGAGCATCAGCATGTATTCATAGTATATAAACAAAAGGCTTTGAAATAACACAGAATAAGCCTAAGACGTTGCCGATAAGAACTCGATCTAAAGTACAGAGACTATTCATGGCAACTTATAGACAGCAGCTTTACCAAACAGTGTAAGTTAAGAAGTGTCTTGTCCCTGTTCCTTGAGGTAATCTTGTACTTTGTCTTGTTCTAGGAGTATACCATGCTGTGTCTGTTATGTGGCAAAGCTGAAGATACTATCAGTATTCTCCCTGATGACCCCCGACAAATGACTCTGTTATTCTAAGGATGCTTCTTCCCTTCCTTTGTAACTTTGTTGGGTTGGTTTACAATATAGCAAGCCCGATGGTTTGTCTTACTTAGTTTATATTGAAAATTCTTTGCATGTTTTTTCTGCTGAGACTGACTTATTCGTTAAAAGAGAAAGTAATTTAAGAGATTGCTCTTTAGAGCTGAGCTCTTCTGCTAAAGTTAGAAGTTCACATCAGGTAGCCAGAGTGGAGCACCTTTGTTAGCAGTGATGTAGCCAGAAAGTTGCACACCTGATGCCCAGATCTTGGTTTCCAATAGGAGGAACAAGGGCTGATTTTAGGACTGGGGCAGGAAACACAGAAGACGAGCCTGGAGCATCTTGTACCACAGAAAAATGAAGTGCTGAAATGGAAAAAATCTCAGTGATTGGGAGTATGTCAAACAGAGGAGCCAACTGAAAGAGCTTCCTTCCAGTGACTAAAGCTGGAACAATTTCAGCAACAAAATAAAGTAGTATTGGATTATAACCCAGACTGTGTAATAAATATCTGTGGGTCCATTCTGATAGAAATAAATGATTGAATGAACAATTGGGAGAGGATAGACAAATCTCTTGTGCAGAAGAATTCCAAATGGCTTATGCAGATACTCCCCACTGCTTAAGTGTGAGCTCTGCAGAGTGCCTTCCTTGCAAAGAGTATAATACAGAAAGAGGGAAAGAGTAACATTACAGTAGAGAAACCTGATGAGCTGGCTCAGCTGAGTGATTGGGGTTCACATCATCAATGACAAGCCCCGTGACAGCATATGCCCTTGATATGGTGTGATGAGAATCTTTACCTCTATGGTCTTCTTCCGAAAAACCCATAACCCCAGTCTGCTCATGAGAAAAACATCACACAAATTCCACTCGAGAGATATTCTATAAAATACCTAACCAGTACTCCTCAAGACTATCCAGGTCATCAGATACAAGGGAAGTCTGAGAAATGGACACAGACAAGTAGAGCCTGAGGAGACATGACTACTAATTGTAGTGTCCTAAATGGGATTCTATACCAGAAAAAGTACATTGGTAGAATCCAGGGAAACCTGAATAAAGTGTGGACTTTGATTAATCTAGATGAACAGAATGGTTTCAATTGCTCCAAAGGGATCTTGGAATCTCTTGCTTTGTATAGTTGAATGAGCACTGGCTTACAGGTTATCAGCACTGACATTTAGGTCCCTCTGCCAGTTAGTAGCAATATAACTGTTAAACAAAGCAGTATTCTGGACTTTATAGCCCTGTTTCTATAAAATTGGCCTAGTAAAAATTGATATTACACTTTCTTCATAGTATTGTTAGGTGTTCCAAATGAATTAATATATGTAAAATACTTTGGAAAGCATAAAAAGTACTAGATACAATGAGGTGGCTTCAGTTCTTCTCATTCTAAGACCAAAATGTAAAGGGTCAGGCATTGGAAACAAAATTGTTTCCCTTCATGTCTAAGAGAAATTCTGAACTAAGGCTTTGCTTTTAAGAAAAAAAAGTGAGCAAAGAGTTCACTGTAGATACCAGGGAAAAGCTTTGTAGAGTAACAGCAATAATAATAATAGCTGAGGTTTATTGAATACTTACTATGTGCCAAGACCGTTTTAAGCACTTGTTTAATCCTCAGAAACAATTCCATGAGGTGAATTCTATTATTCTTCCAGTTTTAGAGCCAAAAAACTGAGGCACAAAGAAGACAAATAACTGGTTCAAGTCACACAGCTAGTCCAGCAGCTCACTGTCAGTCGTTGTGATGGGTCAGCGTGAAGTGTGAGGGTCTGAAGGTCAGGAAGAGGCTGAGAATGTCATTTTCAGCACTGAGGCATCTAGGCAGGTCACATCAAGATTTATCATTCAGGAAAGTCAAGTCAGCTGCTCATAGAGAGCAGTTGTTTTATTCCTGGAAAATGTTTTCCATTTTGCTGCAAATCTATATCTGACCTGCTAAGGAAATCGTTTGGCAAAATGAATCCAGAAAGCAGAGAAAATGCTTCATTACTTTAAATAGCAGCTCTAAGCCCATTATAGCCTCTGATTTGTCCCTTCTTGGCGTTTGCTAATGCTTCCAACTTAGTCATTTAAAGCTCAGGAGCACAATTTTATATGCCCTGCCAAGGTCCTCGTTGCAGCATGTGTAATTATCTATTTGTTTTGGACTATATAGTTCAAGCATTTACAACATAAGATCCTCTCCATCTATTGTGTTATTATTAACCCAGGATTGTGCTGTTTTGTGATACTTTTTCATTTCCTGGAATTCTGTGGATCTGATAGAATAAAGACCTCTTGAACCCAGTTCCATTGAATCCGTATTTTTCTGTTCAAATAAAGGGGAGTCAGGAAAAAGCATGGGTCTTCTTCACTTCCCTTTGTGAGATAAAGAAGGAAAATAAATCCCTGTGGGTGTCATTGGAAATTGGGTTAGTCTTGACACCTCTGTTTCTTGCTCCACTCCCTGATGTACAGGTCTGCCTAGTGAGGCTTATAAAGGAAGAAGCTCAGCCTGCATTTGTGTTTTTGCTTTATTTTATTTTATTTATTTATTTATTTTTGAGTTGGAGTCTCACTCTGTCGCCCAGACTGGAGTGCAGTGGCCGCTCCTGGCCACCGCAGCCTCGACCTGCTAGGCTCCGTCGATCCTCCCGCCTCAGCCTTCCAAGTAGCTGGAACTACAGGTGCACGCTACCACGCCCGGCTGATTTTTTGATTTATGGTAGAGATGAGGTCTTGCCAAGTTGCCCAGGTGGGGCTCGAACCCACGGGCTCAGGCAATCCACTCACCTCAGCCTCCCAAAGCACGGGATTACAAGCTGAGCCACCGAGCCCGGCTTATGTTTTTGTTTTAGTTAGCTCTTTCTCCGATGGTTTTAGGTTCTCCCAGTCCTAATTAATTGACATGAGAGCTTGGTCTCCACCAGATATGGCTGTTGCTTATAAGTCATCAGGAACGGTTGTTGGCCTACTGTTCTCTAGTTCAGTGTATCCAAAATCTCTTCAGTTTCATTCTTTCATTTTGTGAGCAGGGCCACTTGACTGAATTTGAGGCTCCCAGTTTTAAAATGTATGTTTCTTTACTGTAGAAGTCAGCATTGTCAGAAGCAGTGTGGTTGGGTAGAAAGGAAATTAAGAGAGCCGGGTCCAGAGTTTGCTCTGCCACCTGCTCATGATGGGACATCGGGCAGGTCACTTATCCTGTCTGCATCTCAGTTTCTCCAGGGGAAAGATGGGAACAATTATGCCTCCTCATATGATATGTTTCAATCTAATGCCGATGTAAGTGAAAGCATGTTAAAGCCATGCAGTACTGTGTGCAGAAGCTCTCCGTGGTCCTTGGGAAGGGGAAGTCTGTGCTACAAGGAAGCACTGTTGTGATGTGCTAGAGAGTAGAGGCCTTGGAGTCACACTGAGCTGGCTTTAACTTTCAGCTCTGTGCTTACTAAGCCCTTTGTCCTTGGCAAGTGTCTTGCCCAATTACCTATTATTTAAATAGAGATAAAAGTTCCTCGTGGAGACCATGTGAGGATTTATAACCCAATGTACATGAAGTATTCAGCACAGCCTGTGAACAGATAAATAATCAGTAAACATTAGTTTGGATGATGGTTGTGATGGTGATGATAAGAAAGTTCTGAAGTTTGGCTCAGTGCTTTCTTGTTTTTTTTTAAGTTGAAGTCTCACTCTATCACCCAGGCTGGAGTGCAGTGGCACGTTCATGGCCACCTTAGCCTCGACCTGCTGGGTTCAGGCAATCCTTCCCCTTCAGCCTTCTAAGTAGCTGGAATTACAGGCACTCACCACCACGCCTGGCTAATTTTTTTATTTATAGTAGAGATGAGGTCTCGCCAAGTTGTCCAGGTTGGTCTCAGTGTTTCTCTAAGGAGATAGAGCTATGAAACACGGTCATGGAAGTCGTCATCAATTTCAGTCTCTGAACCTGGGCCCTCTGAAATCACTTATTCCAAGCTGTATGTTTTTTGTTAAGAGCCCTCAGATTATGATTCTGTTTCCCCCCTCTAATTGAGTACATTATCGCAGCACTTCTGGGAGAGCTTGTTAATGAGACTTCTCCCGACTTCTGAGTGCCCCTAGGGAAATTTGATTAAAAGATTTTGTTTATCTAGGAAAGTGGGTGATTCTATTAAAGCTTTGCCTTGCCTGTTTATGACCATAAGCCAATACCCCTGAGGATGAAAAGGGGGAAAAACACAATGAGGAAGAGAGGACAGGAAAGGAAAGGCTTTCCCATTTCCCTCCATTTTAACCCCAGCACAACTAAAGATTGAGTCAAACAAAAGGTCCTTGTAAAACAGGCTCCTCCAGTCCTGCCTGCCCTGTTTCCTCCTGAGCCAAACAGATCAGGTCACCTCTGAAGCAAACGGCATTTCCCTGCCCAAGTGAAGAGCCCTCTCATTCTAGCGTTAGGGCCCTCTCCCACTCTCTGCAAAATCACATATGCTGTCATTCCCATGCTTTTGGGAATCCCCAAACATTTCTTCCAACTCACCATGCCCAACACGCTGTACTGGCATACCAGATCCTCCATTGCCCATGGCATGATGCCACCTCCGAGGGAGCTGGCCCTGTTGGTGGACGTAACTGCAGGCTGCAGCACCATCAGGATGGTGGACAAACCCTACTGGCATCCAACGTAGAGTCTGTTTCAGGAAAGCAGTCTGCTTGTACTCACTGCTTTAAAAGCAGTCATGGCCCCGCACCATTAGGATTCACGCCCCAGCTGTTGGCTCTAAGAGCAGGAATCTGAAAGGCTTGAGGTTTCAGAAGAGTCAGGTTCAGGGCAGCATTAATTTAGCAGAAGGCCCTGCAGAAGGGTGCCAGGGGGTTCCCACTGTAACGCTCAGGTTACCCTTTGGAAATTACCTATTACTCGACAACCGCTTTCGTTGAAGGTCGAGCAGTGGGGATCCTTAACCTCGACTCCACATTTACTTCCCAGGGGATGCACGTGCTTAGAAAGTGGTTGTGTGGAGCAGAGTGATGGAAGGAAAACCATTTTCCCCTCAGCACTGGACTCTCAAGCAGTATGTGCAGCTTGGAAAACTCTCTTTGGGCTGCAGTGAAGAGGAATTATTCCATCTAGTGGTGAAAGAAGGGAAGGGAAAATGAGAGGTTTCCAGCATGAGGCTTATGGGCAGAGTGACAGGGCTGTGGCCTCTCAGCAGGCATCTCCTTCAGAACATGTGAGAACCAGCCTTGGCGGCGGGGGGCGTTTGAACATGCCTGCACTGGGTGAGGACTCTGAAGACACTCCTTACAAAGCCACTTGACCAAACTGTCATAGTGAGAGCGATCCTGCCGCGGATGGCAGGTTACACACCCTCTGAAGAGAGGCCCTCACCCATCCCCACCTGTGTGGAGGAAGAAGTGAACTGCCTCTAGTTGTGTGTCTTGTGCCTGAGTCTGTGAATATGTGAGTTTGAGAGAACAAGGGTGGAATGTTAACTTTAAAAAAGAGAGAAGCCAGCATAGTGGCTCATGCCTGTAATCCCAACACTTTGGGAGGCCGAGGCAGGAGGATTGCTTGCACCCAGGAGTTCAAGGCCAGCCCAGGCAACATAGTGAGATCTTGTCTCTATAAAGATCAAAAATTTAGCTGGGCATAGTGGCTCACACCTGTGGTTCCAACTACTCGGGAGGCTGAAGTGAGAGGATCACCTGAGCGCAGGAGGTCCAGGATGCGGAGAGCCATGATTGTGTCACTGTACTCCAGCCTGGGGTGATAGAGTGAAACCCTCAATCAAAAAAATAAATAAATAAAGAGGAGGGAGAGTCAGTCTAGCAAGGGGCCGAAGACAAATGCCACTCAGCAAGGTGATCAGGAAAAGGACAAAGTGCTCTTTGTGTTCACAGTAACTGTACCCTCCTTGTCCTTGCTACTGGTAAAAGTTAACTGACTTCCTGGGAATTTCCCAAGGGTAGTGGCCCAGTACCCACAGTACTGGGGGCGTCTCCCTGGTTGTAATCCTCCAATGGCCCTCCCAGTGCCCTCAGTCAAAGGGCCCACTGCCTTCTCCTCTGCCTCCCAGGATCACTTCATCCTCCCCAGTTCTGGAGAAGAGCCATAAAGTAATAAGACAGGTCACATTTCCTGTAACTCCAACGGCCACCACAGACCTTGACCACAGCCTGTGCGCCAGGCATAACCAGGGCGTCCCCCTGGGTCACAGCCTCCCCCACCAGAACTTCACGTGCTGTCACCCCTCTCTACCCGCGACAGTCTGTGCCACCCCTCTGCCCTCTGTCAAGGAAGAAGACACAGAGCTTGGCCGTCTCCACACCTGTCCTTTATTGGACTCTTCCAGCAGGGTGACCCAGGCCCTTCACGCTTCTCAAACACCATCCATGGGGTTTAGGAGGGTGCCATCATTCTGTGAAGGCCCAGAGCCCACGCTGAGTCATCAAGCAGACAGTTGGGAGAGGAAGAGGAAGCAGACGGGAAGGCAGGGCTCTCAGAAGGGGACCGATGTCAAGGGAACCTCAGGCCTGCAGTGTCTCCAGAGGGCCCACTAGCCCTACGAAGGGCGCTCGGGACCAGACAGAGCAGACCTGGGCACAGAGCAGCCTGGTCTATATGGCAACTTTGAGGAGGCGCTTGATGTCAGGCTCGATGTTGACGGTGGGGAAGGTGCGGCTGTAGCGCCGGAAGGGCTCCCCCTCGGGGCCCACGAGGAACTTCTCGAAGTTCCAGGCCACGTCCGAGCGGCGCACCGGACTCCAGATGATGAACTTGGGGTCGGTCATGAGGGAATGCGGGTCGTCCTGGGGGTAGGGGAGCTTGTCCTTCAGGTAGGCGAAGACGGGGTGCTCGTTCTGCCCGTTCACGTCGCACTTCTGGAGGAGGGTGAAGGTGGGCTGGTAGCCGCCCCCTGGGCGGACATACTTGAGACTATTCAGGATCTCCTCATTCTGACAGTTCTCCTGGGGGAAGGAGAGACCAAGAGCCTGGCTGGGGGAAGGGGAATGAAGCTCCCGCCCCACAGTCCTCACCCTCCTCCATGCCCTTCCCACAGGCACTCTTCTCTCCGTTTCCCTCGCCTCGTCCATGTGCTTTGTCCTGCTCTTGGCCTGGGGTCCCCCCTCCCACAGCTGCTGCCTGATGGTTTGCTAGGCCGTTGCTGAGAGCTCTTGCAGCTCCTAGCTTGGCTGCTCTTACTCGTAAAGATGCAGCCCCTTGAGCCCGCGGGTTTGAGACCCGCCTGGGCAACTTGGCGAGACCTCATCTCTACAATAAATCAAAAATCAGCCGGGTGTGGTAGCGCGCGCCTGTAGTTCCAGCTGCCTGGAAGGCTGAGGCGGAAGGATCGCCAGGGCCCAGCAGGTCGAGGCTGCGGTGGCCGGGAGCGGCCACTGCACTCCAGTCTGGGCAACGGAGTGAGACTCCAACTCAAAAAAAAAAAAAAAGATGCAGCCCTTCCAAGCCGCTGCCTTCATTTCCAGTCTACCCTGAGCTGTTCTTAAGGTGTCTGGAGCCTCGAGGACCTTGAGTTCAGGGCAGAAGAAAGAAAGGCAAAGGAAGCTCACAGAACCTTCCCTCGTACTCACCTGCCTGCCCACCCACCCATACCCACACATCTACATGTGCACACGCGCACCTCTTCCCTTTCCCTCTGCCCTGGCCTCCGGGGCTTCAGCTGCGCATGTCTTGAGGACAGCCTTTGCCTCTGCCCTACTTAGCTCCTGAAACTACGGGGGAAATTGAGGGCCCAGAGGAACGTGATTAGTGTCTTGCTTTCCTTCCTATCGCCTTGTCCAAGCACTGAAGTGCAGATGGGAAGATGCTTTGACGAGGGAAGACCCCATCCAAGGACGTCCAGTTTTCAGGTGCCACAAAGGCAAAGCAAGTTTAAGACAACAACGAATGGGACCAACCAACAGGAGTGGATTAAATAGGATAGAAGGTTGAAGGTTCTGGAATAGGTGGGAGGAGAAGGCAGAGTCGAGGGGGTAAGTGCTTGAGGGCTAAAGGTTGTGCATGTGTAATTATTCCTTTGGCTTCCAGGCTGCCATCCAAAGACCCTGCACTCACATCTGCTCTACGCTCAGCTGTGGACGCCTTAGCTTACACTGCTCCCTGTGTTCCCCCCACTGCCATCCCTGTCCCGTTCCCCCTCCCTATGCCCCAGCAGGTCTGTGAGAACCCTTCTTGTCCACCCTCCTCCTCCCCAGTGTAAGAGCCAAACACTTTCCTCTGGGAGAAACTTCCTGCCTCTGCCCTACCAGCGTCCACCCAGGCACCGTGAAGTCCTGAGTCCAGAGATGGCCTCTGAGATGAGACTTCGTTTCCCTGCGCAGCTGGCTGGCTCTGAGTGGTTGTGGACCCTCCAGCAAGCAGCCAGCCTGAAGTGATAGTGTGAGGCCGGGGCTCCCCAGGCCTGAAGAACACCTCTAGAGAGGTTTTGCCCCTGCTGTCTCCTGCCCTGGCAAAGGCGTGAACCCCGAGAGAGGGAAGAAGCCGTGAGAGCAGTTGGTGCCCTGGGTGAGGTTGGTCATAGCCAGTGAGGCTTCTGCCTTCCTGCCCCATCTCCTCCTTGCTGTCACACCGCTGTGCGTTAACCAAGGAGATTCTGATTAGAGGGGTCACTTGGGGACACCTGCCTGCTTGCACAGTTAAAGTCATAGTGGACACAGAAGAAATCCTGGAAGAGAACTTGAGGAGCGTGGCTGAAGCACTGTCACAGCTGGAGCCATTCATCAGAGGTGCCCAGGGAGACCTGTGCTGGGGCAAGCCTCTCCCTTCTCCCGTCTTCACTTTCTTTTTTTTTTTTTTGAGTTGGAGTCTCACTCTGTTGCCCAGACTGGAGTGCAGTGGCCGCTTCCGGCCACTGCAGCCTCGACCTGCTGGGTTCTGGCGAGCCTTCCGCCTCAGCCTTCCAAGTAGCCAGAATTACAGGCATGCGTTACCATGCCCAGCTGATTTTTTGATTTATTGTAGAGATGAGGTCTTGCCAAGTTGCCTAGGCGGGTCTCGAACCTGCGGGCTCAGGCAATCCACTCACCTCAGCCTCGCAAAGCGCGGGATTACAGGCTGAGCCACCGAGCCCGGCTCGGTCTTCACTTTCCACTTGACTAATTTTTTTTTTTTTGAGTTGGAGTCTCACTCCGTCACCCAGACTGGAGTGCAGTGCCGCTCCCCCGGCCACCACAGCCTCGACCTGCTGGGCTCCGGCGATCCTTCTGCCTCAGCCTTCCAAGTAGCTGGAACCACAGGCACATGCCACCACACTCTGCTAATTTTTTGATGAGATGAGGTGTCATCATGTTGCCCAGGCTGGTCCCAAACCCCTGGGCTCAGGCAATCCTCTCGCCTCGATCTCCCAAAGTGCTGGGATGAAAGGGGTGAGTCACCATGCCTGGCTCCACTTGACTAATTTAAACAAACAAAATAATCTTCAATCTCAATGATGAAGCGGCTTGCATCTGCTTAGTACTTCATATACTTTTGTATATCCTACCCCTGAATCTCATAATAGTCCTGTGAGCTAAGTGGTATTATCCCCGATGTACAGATGAGGACACTAAACCAGAAAAATCAAGCACTTCTTCCAAGGGCACAGAGCCATTAAGTAGACCAGGCCAGTCGCAGCAGCTCACACCTGTAATCGCAGCACTCTGGGAGGCTGAGATGGGAGGATCACTTGAGGCCAGGAGTTTGAGACTAGCCTGGGCCACATCATGAGATACCATCTCTACAAAAATAAACAAAAATAGTTAAACCAAGTCCCGCTAGAGTAAGGTCTCCTGAGTCCAGCTGAATTTTGGGTATTCTATTTCCTCTACTCATTCATTCAACAAATATTTAAGTAGTGCTTTCGTACCTAGGCATCAAGGACACAGTGAAGAAAAAGACAGACCTGGTACCTGTCTTCACGGAGTAGTATAGTGGGAAGACAGTGAACAATCAACCCGCAGCCCTCAGTGTTTAATCTTTTTTTTTTTTTTGAGATGGAGTCTCACTCTGTCACCCAGGCTGGAGAGCAGTGGCAGTCTCAATCTGCTGGGCTCAAGCAATCCTTCTGCCTCAGCCTTCCAAGTAGCTGGAACCACAGGCGTGCGTCACCCACACCCGGCTCATTTGTTGATTTTTTTGTAGAAACAAGGTCTCACCAAGTTGCCCAGGCTGGTCTCGAACTCCCGGGCTCAGGCAATCCTCTCACCTCTGCCTCCCAAAGTGCTGGGATTACAGGCATGAGCCCCCACGCTTGGCCCTCAGTGTTTAATGTTAAACAAACCAACCTTAAACAGATAAAACTGGTGATTCACGGGCACCTGGAGACCTCGATTAACAAGAACAAGTGCCCCGTGATTCCAGACACTCCAGCACAAGTCACTCAGCCTGCCCCCTGAGCCCACTCGAGCTACACCAGCCCCACCCCCTGGGTACCACACGGGACACCTCACCTGATGTCCAAATTGGTTGCAAGGGAAGCCGAGGACCACCAGGCGCCGGGGGAAGCGGCACTGCAGCTCATTGAGCTGCGTGAAGTCCCGGGTGGTCGTGCCTCAGAGCGAAGCCACATTCTCGATCAGCACTGCCCGGCCTCGGAACGTGTTGAAATCCACCTTCTCCCCATCCAGGCTGATGGCACTGAGGTCATAGAAGGACTTGGCGATGTAAGCCATGTCGCCGCTAGAGTGAGCCCTGCACAGTGGCTGAGTCCACATAAGAGTCTCTCCAGGGGGTGGGAAGGAAGGAGGAGCCAGGAAGGAGGACAGAAGGGCCTGACAATGGGGCTTTGAGCATCCCAGGATGACTTAGCAGAAACAGGCATCCACCTGCAAGTAAGTGGTGTTTGAACAAGGAGGTGCCTCCTGTTTACCCTCCGAACAAAGCCGCCTCCCTGCCCCACCCCGTTGGCAACCCGGGGAGGGCCAATGTGATATCTTTGAGCAGACGTGAATAATTCACTACTTGCAGGAAACCAGAGCCCCAAAGGTCGAGTGGGAGGAAAAAGGGGAGGGAGGGACGCAGGGTTGACTCTGACAGGCCCCAGCAAGTTGCTTTCACTTGGCAGGGACATCACAGAATTCCCACCGAGTGAGTCTCTGAAGAGTGCAGTAAGAGTGCAGGGTCCGCTGGGATCCCAAAGAGGAGGAAGAGAAGTGGGGCTCGAAATATAATGGAAACAGACATGTTCCTTTTCACATTTTTCTCTTTGGCTGTTACTTTCCACCTGTTACCTTCCACATGCACAAAATCAAAGGGACACTTAGGGCAGGGTGTGGTGGCTTACACCTGTAATCCTGGCACTTTGGGAGGCTGAGGCGAGAGGATTGCCTGAGCCCAGGGGTTTGAGACCAGCCTGGGCAGCAAAGACCTCATCTCTACATAAAAATCAGAAAATTAGCCAGGCATAGTGGAGCACACCTGTAGTCCCAGCTACTTGGGAGGCTGGGGCTACAGGATCCCTTGAGTCCAGGAATTGGAGGTTAAGGTGAGCCTTGATCGTGCCACTGCACTCCAGCCTGGGCAACAGAGTGAGACCTTGACTCAAAGAAAAAAAAAGTTTAAAAAATAATAAAGGAGCCGGGCTTGGTGGCTCAGCCTGTAATCCCGCGCCTTGGGAGGCTGAGGTGAGTGGATTGCCTGAGCCCGTGGGTTCGAGACCCGCCTGGACAACTTGGCGAGACCTCATCTCTACAATAAATAAAAAATTAGCTGGGCGTGGTAGCACGCGCCTGTAGTTCCAGCTACTTGGAAGGCTGAGGCAGAAGGATCGCCAGAGCCCAGCAGGTCGAGGCTGCGGTGGCCGGGAGCAGCCACTGCACTCCAGTCTGGGCGACAGAGTGAGACTCCAACTCAAAAAATAAATAAATAAATAAATAATAATAAATAAATAAAAAATAATAAAGGGATGTTTAGGAGGAAAATCTAGAAAATCGACCTTCAGTGCCTCAGCTTGCACAAAGCTAAAGAGATGAAGATGTTTGTCTTGAAAAGTCTCTCCTTGGGCTGCACTTGGTGGCTCAACCTGTAGTCCCAGCACTTTGGGAGGCCAAGGTGAGTGGATTGCCTGAAACTCCCAGTCCGAGACCAGCTCAGGCAACTTGGCGAGACTGCATCTCTATAAAATTTTAAAAATTGGCCAGGCATGGTGGCACACGCCTGCGGTTCTGGCTACTTGGAAGGCTGAGGTGGAGGGATCGCCAGAGCCCAGCAGGTCAACGCTGGGGTGGCCATGAACGTTCCACTGCACTCTAGCCCGGGCGATGGAGTGAGACTCCAACTCAAAAAAAAAAAAGAAAAAGAAAAGAGCCAGGCTCGGTGGCTCAGCCTGTAATCCCGCGCTTTGGGAGGACGAGGTGAGTGGATTGCCTGAGCCTGCGGGTTGGAGACCCGCCCGGGCAACTTGGTGAGACCTCATCTCTACAATAAATAAAAAACTAGCCGGAGCCGGGCTCGGTGGCTCAGCCTGTAATCCCGCGCCTTTGGGAGGCTGAGGTGAGTG
>CAUYQG010125642.1:0-14319 GCA_963574415.1 Tarsius wallacei | reverse complement strand
GCCTGTAGTTCCAGCTACTTGGAAGGCTGAGGCGGAAGGATCGCCGGAGCCCAGCAGGTCGAGGCTGCGGTGGCCGGGAGCGGCCACTGCACTCCAGTCTGGGCGACAGAGTGAGACTCCAACTCAAAAAAAAAAAAAAGCTCCCAAATGTCACTCATGTCTCACCACATATAGGTTTTAGATGCCAACATTGACATTTTTGCTAAAGCAGTGTTATTTAATGGGCCTAGAATGGCTTTGGCCACTACAAAAAAGAAAATGACTTCAGACACCGCAGGAAGAGCTCCCCTGACAAACTCAAAGAGAAAGGGGCAGTGAGGGGATGACATGGCCTGAATCCACTCATTGGCGAATCTCCCTTTACTCCTCCCTAACTGGCTGACTCCCAGGCTTCCCCTTGTCTTCCCTTCCAAGCCTATAAATATAGCAAAGAATGCAGCTGAATATTCCATCTGAATATTCAGGGAGGGCCTCCTTACTCATCCAGGGTGAGAAGTTGGAAGACAGATGTCATTCCACAACCCTGCCTCACTAAGTTACAGACCTTCAGTAAAGCATGATCCTTGGCCGGGCTTGCATGGGGAACTTTGGCTGGCCACCCCTAAGCAGGATGTCCCCAATCCCACCTAGGCTGGTGTTCCTCCAGACCCAATCTTATAGCCCAATCTAACTCTTGCCCCCTTCATTGACAAGGTTTATCACATAGGCCTTAAGAAAATAATGACTCTTGGCCAGGCATGGTGGCTCATGCCTATAATCCCAGCACTTTGTGAGGTAGAGGCAAGAGGATTGACTGAGCCCAGGAGCTCAAGACTAGCCTGGACAATTTGGCAAGACTTTGTGTCTGCAATAAATTTTTTTAAAAATTAGTCAGATGTGGTGACATGCACATGTGGTTTCAGCTACTTGGAAGGTTGAGGTGAAAGGATCACCTAAGCCCTTGAGTCTGCTGTGGCCGTGAGTGTGCCACTGAACCCCAGCCTGATTGACAGAGTGAGACTCCAACTAAAAAAACAAAAAAGAGAAGGCTGAGGCGAAAGGATCGCCGGAGCCCAGCAGGTCGAGGCTGCGGTGGCCGGGAGCGGCCACTGCACTCCAGTCTGGGTGACAGAGTGAGACTCCAACTCAAAAATAAATAAATAAATAAATAAATAAAAATAAAAAAACAAAAAAGAAAGAAAATACTGACTCCTGAAAATACCTACCTCCACTGGATATGCTGAAAGGTGGCCTCATTACCTGCCCCAGGTGTCTCTGTTTATAACCACTAGCTCACAGCCTTCATTTTTACCACGGCCACCATCCTGGAAGCAAAGGTATAGAAAGCCCAAATAATGCTCTCAGGCTCTGTGGATCTATGATTGTTTTAGAAGTCTCTGGGGAGTAGAGGTAGGGGGTTGATAAGAGAACACATAGCATCTAGTTTAGTAGTTTTGGTCCCTACCTAGCTTGAGATAACGTCTCTGAAAGCTGGCTTTGTTTTTTGTTTGTAGGTTTGTTTTTGATAAAACCACATTTTGTCCTTTAAACCACAACTTACTGAGACCAGTAAAAACTGTTTAACCTATTCAGCAACAATACTAGGGTTTTTAGCACTCCTACTGCCACAGACATATAATCTTCACACCCTCTAGAGCTGAGGTGAGCATACATGAACCCACCCAACTTCCCTCCCACACATACATATGAGGGGGGACCCCCAAAAAACTGGAATTTATGTATAAAAAATTGTGTATTGATTCTTACATGTTTAAACTTCAGTTACCTCCAAAGTACTCTACATTTGATGCAATATACCCATCAAGATGCTTTTTCCATTGCTCAAAACAGTTTTGAATTCAATTTTGATGCCGTTTAGTGCTTTTGCTGCTTTTTGCTTCACCTCTTCCACATCAGTAAAATGTTTCCCTTTGAGGACATTTTTCATCCAGGAAACAAACAAAAAAAAGTAGTCACTCAGGGTGAGATGAGGTGAATAGGGAGGGTGGGTCACGGGTGTCATGTTGCTCTTGGTCAAAAACTGCTGAACACTCAACATGGTATGGGCAGGTGCAATCATCAATCACCCATCATGAAATGGACAAACACATTGGAAAAAAATCTCCCCCCCCTAAAAAAAAAATCACTGAAGCCAAATGCAGCCTCTCACAACAACGCTAGCTGGTACACTGATGTCAGTGAGTTCCTCAAACACTTACCTAGTGGGGGAAGCCTGTACTACAAGGAGGCCGCCCTCCAAAACAATTCTGGTAGTATTTGGGTTCCCCCTTTTATACTGTTCCATAATTCAAAGCAAACCCTACAAATTAACCTGTAATTCTAGTAAGACCTGGAAAAGCAAACAAGGCTACCTCTTACCTACCTCAGGTGTTTTAAAAAGAATCTGCATCCTTGACCCAGACATATAGACACACATATTTGTTCCATATATGATTAAATTATCAGGCACCCAATATGAACAAGCTTTGAGATAATTCTAGTGTGTGTGTGTGTGTGTGTGTGTGTGTGTGTGTGTGTGAGTGTGAGAGAGAGAAAGAGAGAGAGAGAGAGAGAGAGAACATGTAAGAGTATTATTTTGTTGAACAAAGGCTACATGCAAACAAGAAATGGGGAATTACCATTCTATACAGCAAGTGCACTGTGGAGACACAAACAGGGTTGCATCCAGGCCATAATGGGAAGATGAGGATACAAGGGGAAGTGGGAAGGCAAAAGGTTTCTTGAGAAAGAGCTGACCTCTCCCAAAGGATAAATAAGAATGTTACAGGAAAAAGATGAAAAGAAAGGGATAGTCATGGTATTCGAGGCAGAGACAGTATGTATTAGGACACAGAGGCAAGAAACCTGAAGGATGCCCTTCATATGCCACAGATATACATATAAATAAAACCCTCCCAAAGGCATGAAGTTAAAGATCAATGCCTCCTTTCCCAGCTCGCTGGCACTCTTCCCTGAATCTATCAGAAGAGAATGAAACAGAGACCTTCCCACCACCTCAGTATTAGGTACCAGTTGATAAGATTTGGAAAAGAGGTGTGCCGCTGGTAGAGGCAAAAATTCCTAAAGACAAAGCCAGACAAGATGGCCTAACATACAAAATACAGGTAGAAAGCTGACCCTGTTCCCACAGCCCCACTGAGGCACCAGCATAGCCTAGTGAGAGTTTCCCACTCTAGCTCCCACAGACCTGAGGGGGAATCACTCTTCAGAAGTCAAGGGAGCCCATTACAACACATCTTCAATCCACATGGAAAACCTGTCCACCTACATATAGACCTGAAAGGGCAACCCCTGCATCTATACTCCACTACACACACACACACTCACACACACACAGACACACACACACACACATACAAAGAGGAAGTGAAAGCTACCAAAGCTTCCCTTTGAGGACTTTTTTCATCCAGGAAACAAAAAAACAGCAAGGGCCTGGGGTGGGCCCCAAGTAGGGCTGCCTGGCTTCTGCAAAGGGGCGGGGATCCACTGATTTCACAAACTGTTTTGCTCTCTCATGTAAAGGTTCCTCTAATTATTTTCTCCTCTGCATGTCCTCCATTCTTTCCATACCATAACCATCCTTTCTACCCTGGCCTTCATGTACCTCTTCTGTTTCGCCACTCTACCCTCTGGGAACTTTCAAGGCTCTCCAGAGCTGGGGTTCCTCTTTACAAAGCGATAGACACACCCATATGTATTATGAAACTGTTTCCCAGCAATGGACTACTGGAGAAGGCATGGTAGAGTTTATCACAAACTAGCCAGCCACCAGCATCACTGTTTCAAGTATCAGTTTCCTCATCTATTAAAACAAAATCATATAGAGATAGTGTAGTCCAGGGGAAACACTTATGAATTAAAGACAGAGCCTAACTAGGGTCCTAAAATTATTTTATCTGAAATACTTAAAGAGGGCAAAAATCTGATTAAAAAAAAAAAGAGGCCAGATGCGGTGGCTCATGCCTATAATCCCAGCACTTTGGGAGGCCAAGATGGGAAGACTGCTTGAGCCCAGAAATTCAAAACCAGCCTGGCCAATATGGCAAGACTCTGTCTCTCTTTTTAAAAATATTATATATATATCAGGGGAAACAGGATATTTATCAAACACTTTCAATAAGCCAGGTGCCTCCTAGTTATGCTCTCACGCTCCCAAGCTCTTTTAGCTCTCCAAATCCCAGTGAATTGGGTATCATTTCTATCCTCCATTTTAAAGATGAGGAAACTAAGGTTCAGAGAAGTTAAATGCCTTACCCAAGGTCATGCAGCTATAAAAAATAATTGAAAATAATTCTAATAATTGTTCTACTTCATTTATCTTATGGCTACCACTCTCCCTTCTCTTGAATTACCTTGAGCAATGCTGACCAGATCGTAGCCTCTAAAAAAAAAAATCACAGGAAGACCTGGGGCAACACCACTTGGGATGCTTGCCATAAATTGTCACCTGAGTTAAGCCAACCTCAGTCACGGACTACTCACAAATATATTTTAGTCCTTAAAAGGCAGAAGCGTCTTTGTGTATTCCTTACATCTATTATGCTGCTAGGACTAGAGGTGCAGGGCTTTGGGAGCATTTGAGAAGGGAAAAGGAGGGACACCCCTGGTGAGTGCTACTTACCCCTTTAAGCCTCAAGTGTTACCACTGGTCAAAAAGCCCAGTGGACGAAGTCTCCCAGGCTTAGTAGCCTATCTGGGTTGACATCTACAATCCTAGCCGTGTTTGGGGTAGGCAGGCACAACAGCAAAGAGAAGGCATTCCGGAGCAGACCTCAGACAACTCCTCTTAGAACCCTGACCTTTCCAGGAGAGTGTTAGCCTTGACATCACATTCCTTCCACTCCAAGATTCCAAGACCTGGCATATATGGGTATAGGTATTCAAATAGCCATGTGCCTGCATAAACATACAACAGCTAACAGTGCAAAGGATGTATGGGCTACAGATGGAGCCAAGAATGTTTCCATGGCTGAATAAGCCTATCACTAGAGCAACACTCTAGTATCACACCCACGACTCCAAACAGTCTGTGTCTTGCTCCAAAAGTATCCAAAATTCTCTCTGTCCAGGCATGGTCCCACAAGAGCGCAAAGGAAGCACCTTCTTAACAAGCCAAGTTTGATTTTAGGAGGTTCAACAAAGTCAGGGATGAAGTGTGGGGAAGGAACAAGAAGAGTTGGCCCCAGCTCTGGAATCTCCTGTTGAGTATAGCTTTAGACTTTTGTGTTTGTGTTCTCAAATCTCCCTAATTACTATCAACAGCAGCTGTGTACTTACTAGATTTGGGGCCATCTGGGATAAAAAGCAAAGTTTTACAAAAGAACGGTGGGCTGGAGAAAAGCATCATCTATCAGGATCTTTCCACTCCAAGAAGGATACAATTTTAATTCTAATCCTGAGCAACTACAACCCCAAGTATACACAGCAAGACAGAATTGTTTGGTTACTTAGTAACCAACATGGAAGGGATTTATGATTGGCCACAGCAGCTCAATCATAAATCAGGATTCAAAAGTGTATAGTGTGTCTGGCTCAGGAAAGAGGTCCTATAAAGGAGTTATGAGTATATAAGAAATGTGTATACAATAAATGGGTTGTCTAAAGCAGGACCTGTGGCCCTATTAGGTCTGTGGCCTGTGGCCACCCAGCAAGAAGTGAGCTGCAGATGAGCAGAGCTCTGCCTGCTATCAGATCAGTGGTAGCATTAGGTTTTCATAGGAGCACAAACCCTATTGTGAACTGTGCATGTAAGTGATTTAGATTGGTGCTCCTCATGACAATCTAATGCCAGACGATTCCCCTCTGCTCCCTGACCATGGAAAAACTGTCTTCCACAAAACCAGTCCCTGATGCCAAAAAGGTTGGGGACCATTGGTCTAAAGCATAGACCATCAGGGCCTGACAAATTGTTTCTGTGGGCCACATATGGTCCCTGTTGCATATTCTTTTCCTTTAATAATGCTTTTTTTTGGCTGGGCTCGGTGGCTCAGCCTGTAATCCCAGCACTTTGGGAGGCCGAGGTAAGTGGATTGCCTGAGCCCGCGGGTTCGAGAGCCTCCTGGGCAACTTGGCGAGACCTTATCTCTACAATAAGTCAAAAATTAGCCAGGCGTGGTAGCGTGCGCCTGTAGTTCCAGCTACTTGGAAGGCTGAGGTGGAAGAATCGCTGGAGCCCAGCAGGTCGAGGCTGTGGTGGCCAGGAGCGGCCACTGCACTCCAGTCTGAGTGACAGAGTGAGACTCCAACTCAAAAAAAAAAAATAATAATAATAATAACAATGCTTATTTTTTCTTTTAATTTTTATTTTGAAATTGTGGGGTACAATTCAGGGTTAGGTATACAAATGTTCGTTGTGCAGGTACCTTTAATTGATGAGGTGTGCACTCCCTTCCTCAGGCGGATATCAACTACTGTCAATCCCAGCTACCCACTGCCCACCCCCCTCCCTGCAGTTTCCTGTTACTTTCAATCCCTTTCCTACAGTAATACAGTAGTTGTTCAAGATTCACTTATGAGTGAGATCATGTGATACTCAGCTCTTTGTTTCTGTGAGAGATCACTCAGTATTATAAACTCTAATTCCATCCACGTTGCTGCGAAGTTCATGATTTTGTTCTTCTTTATGGCTGCGTAATATTCCATTGTATATATGTACCACATTTTTTTTTATCCAGTCCTCTTTTGATGGGCAGCACGGGTGCTTTTTAAAATATAAAACCTAGTCAGGCACGGTGGCTCATGCTGTAATCCCAGCACCTTGGGAGGCCAAGGCAAGAGGATTGCTTGAGCCCAGGAGCTCGAGACCAATCTGGGCAACATAGCAAGATATAGTCTCTACAAAAATAAAAATAAAAAAATTAGCTGGGCATGGTGGCACACACCTGTAGTCCCAGCTACTTGGGAGGCTGAGGAGGAAGGATTGCCTGAGCCCAAGAGCTTGAGACTGTGGTAAGCCATGATTGTGCCACTGCACTCGAGTCTGGGCGACAGAGTAAGGCCTTGACTCAAAAAATATACATGTATATATAAAGCCTATTCTTATAATACATACAAAAACAGGCCCCAGGGGCAAATTTGCCAACTCCTAGACAGAACAAATACTGATGAGCTGATAACTCCACTGACTTTCTGCAAGATTCCAAATCTGGACTAATAGCTCTCTTCACATTCTACTTTCCATAAAAGGTGGGCAGCAAGGTTCTTATCTGAAATTTAGCCAAGATAACTAACCCACATGCCAGATAATTATGCACAGCAGTCTATTCCCTTCCTTTGCAAAGGCATTAGAAGGAAGAAAAAATAATAAGCTTAGACCACTAACCATCTTCCCCAAAATCTCATTTACATACCAGGAAGGCCCTAAGCCAAGCTGATCTCCCCTAAACTAGGCCCCAGGCCAGGCTCTGACCCTTGGAGTGCCTGGTCCCCTGGCCTCTGGCTCAAACCCATGACATTAGAGAGCAAGAGGCATACATAAAGAAGAAAGAAGAAAAAAGGGAATCCCTCCCAGCTGGTCTGCTAAGAGCTCAAGAAACAAAGGAATACATGTGGCTTACTTCTTTTCCCTGTCTCCTCAGAGAATGTTTAGAGAATAAAAGGACATCACATTGGAGATGCCAAACTCAGTGGAAGAGGCTAAGAATGAAACTAGTCAACCACAAAGCTCCAAGGCTAGAGACTTCCATTAGTGGCTAACACTGCACTCAGGCCTTTCTCTTCTGGACTAGGTCTAAGATGCTCATGGTCTGGTTGGCCCGTCTTCCAAAAGTGGTGAGAAGAAACCACCATTCATAAATACCCACCCTCTAACCTCCCACTCTGGGTCTTCACACTTGTCCCTCCCATAGAAAAAAGAAAAGAAAAACATGTATATGTGAAAGCATGTGCATTCAAAAAGTCAACTACTGATAAGAACAGTGGGTGGGGCTTCTCGATACAAGGAGTGCCATAAACAGCCAACCTTCAGATGCAGCCCTTTCCTACCCCATTTGCTTCCAAGCTTTCGGCCAGAAAATAGAAGGTTTCTAGGGAATTTAATCTGACTCAAGGGAGATAATGGGAGAAAAAATGCCCTCAAACCAATTCAGTAGCTATTGAACCCTTGCAAAGTGTGAGGGCATTTTACTGTGCATTGGGAATACAGAGATTATGACAAGTCCTTGCTTCAAGGGGTTCACCATCTAGTACAGAAAAGACATAACTCTTGGTCACTACAAAATGAAGTGTGTACCATATCCACATTAAACCTCCCAGTCACCTTTCCCCAAAAATGTTCCTTTTGAGACTAGTGAGAGAAAAGAAACCCAAACTTCTCTCCTGGTGCTGCTTAATTTTCTCCAGTAAGCATCTTCTCATGCACCTGGGAGGACTTGGAACAAAGCCTTCTTTCCTACCATAGAAGGGGCATATTCTCTAATTGGGGTATCACATGTAAACCAGTGGGAAAATAACCAAAGTCCATACTGTGATACGATGTGCCAGGACATGTGGGATAACTCAATGCATTCTGAAAGATAGGAGGAGCAGGGGCTAGAGCCTAGGAGAGGCTGCTCTATGGCTGGGCTCACTCACTAGTCAAGTATAACGGCCATCCAGATGAAGCAGGAAGCAGAAAAAAAGCACCCTGCTTTGGACACAGGACAGGGTCCCAGCCCAGCACTTCCACATGCAGCTAAGGAGTGAAGTCACCAGGTCCTTGGGTTCTTACTCACAAACCCCCTATAATACTCCCACTAACTGAATGCCTTGGTGCTCACAGCGTTACTCAGCTCTCATCCTGTTCTATCCTTCCCATCTTCCCCCTCACACTGGTCTGCACATAGCCAGACAGTGAACTCACTCTCTAAAAAGGGCTGTTCACCTCCCCTGGGTCCAGTTAGTTAACCACACCCCTTCCTCCAGCACTTGTGGGTTGGGGGCCATAATTCCTATCTCTTCCAGACCCTCTGACCAAGTTTACAGAATGACCAATTGAGTTGTCAGGGCCACCTTTACCTCAAACTACTGCAGTAGATTACAACGAGCACTGTACAAAGTCTCAGCTAAGCTCAGCTGTATCCATGCCATGTGAGCATGGGCATAGGTTTACCTCTCCTTTTTCAGGTTGAGTTTTCTGGCACGTAATGAGGAGAGGCTTCTGTCAGAGATGTAGTTACCAACTTTTCCCCAATGTCAGAATCCCCTAGGGGAGCTCTCAAAAATACTGTTGCCCATAGCCCTAATCCAGACCAATTAATCAGAGTCTACACACATTTCTAAAACTAGTCAAGATCAACTACAGAGACAAGCTGAACTTCCCCAGGCACACCCTGGCCAAGGTTGATCAGAAGGCAGGGAGCTTAGCTGACTCCATGTAAAACTTAGATCCCTACTATAAGAAGGGCAACTCTAACAGTTAATATTCAGTTTCATTCGTGCCCATAGGATGATGGGTTCAAATTTCCCCCTTTTTCAAATGTTGCATCATATCTGCAAGAAAAAAAATTAAAATGCCTCAGCACTAGCAAATCCAACCCTATATGCTTTGACATCAAGCAAGCATTATGATTTTTCCTTCCTCTAAAGGATCAGGCTTATCTGCCATTATGAACTGGGTTTTCTTATTTACCACATCTGGTCTCTATGGCCCAATTTTAAGAATCTCCCACCCTACACAAAGGGAATAGTGACAGAGGACAGCTGTTCTCCCTGCTTCCACAGCCTTTGGCTGCTCTAGTGACACATTCCCATGTGATGGTGTCACATTCCTGAGGGCTTATCAACTGCTTGTGACCAGAAACTACCAGGCTAGGGGCTAAGCTAAACCAACTACCCCGTGATGTCAGTCTTTTGCCTGTTTCTGGTGGGTTCCCTAAGAACTGATTCTCTGGAGCACCTCTTCCCTCCTCACCAACACCAGGTCTGGACTCATATCTGCCACCCTCACCTGCCTAACCCTCCACTCAGTTATACTCCTGAACATTCTCAAAGTCCTTCTATAAAGGTTTCCCCTGCCAAATCCAAAAACAGCTGACCACTTCCAGCTTTTCAGAGCTGGTAGAGCTGCTCATTTGGCTCAGTCTCCCATAGAAAAAAAAAATTTCTGAGATGTGTGTCACCATTCCCCTGCCCATCATAGGGCAGAAAGCCTCCACTGTTATGGGAGTATAACATTTCTGAATAAAACAGAGCTTCAAAGCAGGAATACCCTCTGACATTAGCCAGACCAACCACTTGTGGAACAGACTATGGCCCAGAAAGGGGCAAAACTTGGCCAAGATTGCCCTGGGAAGCTAGCAGCAGGGTCCAGACTAAACCACAGCTCTTCAACTCCAAAAGAATACACTTTCCGGGCTGGGTGCAGTGGCTCAAGTCTGTAATCCCAGTACTTTGGGAGGCTGAGGCAAGAGGATTGCCTGAGTCCAGGGGTTCGAGACCAGCCTAGGCAACTTGGCAAGACCTTGTCTCCACAATAAATCAAAAAAATTAGTCAGGCATGGTGTTACCTGCCTGTAGTTCCAGCTACTTGGAAGGCTGAGGTGGAAGGATGGCCTGAGCCCAGCAGGTCGAGGCTGTGGTGGCCATGTGCTTGCCACTGTACTCCAGTCCCGGTGACAGAGTGAGACTCCAACTCAAAAAAAATACCCTTTCCATGATACCCCAATATCTCTTCCTCTCAACAAGAAGTTGAGTCAATGTTCTTGCCCCTGCCAAGGTACAAATAAGATCCTATATTAGCTAGGTCTAAGTATCCCTCAAACATTTCTCACTTGCTTGTTTGTTTGTCTTTGAGTCAGAGTCTCACTCTGTCGCCCAGGCTGAAGTGCAGTGGCACACTCACGGCCACCCCAGCATCAGCCTGCTGAGCTCCGGCGATCCCTCTGCCTCAGCCTTCCAAGTAGCCAGAACTACAGGCGCATGCTACCATGCCCGGCTAATTTTTTATTTATTGTAGAGATGAGGTCTCACTGAGTTGCTCGGGCTGGTCTGCGGGTTCAGGCAATCCACTTGCCTCGGCCTGCGGGTTCAGGCAATCCACTCGCCTCGGCCTCCCAAAGTGCTGGGATTACAGGCTGGGCCACGGAGCCTGGCCACAATTCGCACTTGTTAACAAGCAACACCTATGTGTCCAGGAGAATGGCAAAGTCAAGTAAGTTATTGGCTCAACCAGGTGGAAACCACAGTTAGCCTTGAAGGCAGTGGTCTGACACTAGCAAGAAGGGTAACACAGGAAGCCAGCTGCAAAACAAGTCAGGCCAGGCAGAACACAAACAACATAACAGGTGGCTATCCCCACGCAGTCCCCAACTGCTAGAATTCTCTCTAAACTTTATTCTCGACTCATGATCTTTTAGAAGAGAGACTGAAGGGAGATTAGGAAACTACTCGAATGAGGGAAGGACCAAGCATTTAAAGCTGAAACTTCCTTTCTAGCCTCAGAACTCTGGTTTAACCATGACCAAAGCTTAAGTCCAGGCCTTCATGAAACAACACTGTCTTCCCTTTTCACACCCCACCCTGTGTATAGTCTAAGACCAAAGTCTTCTATTTCCCAGTCAAGCCCTGTCTCCATCACATTAACTGAGTAATTTTTGCAGTCACTTAAATTCTTTGAGCTTCAGTTTCTACATACGGAAAAGTCAGGATAATAATTTCTAACCTGCCAACTAGAGAAAGTTGATGAATATCAAATGATATAGTAATAGTAATAAAAAGGGCTTTACAACTATGAAGTATATTACCAAAGTAGAGAATTATCACTATTTGAACACTGAAAGGAGATTATATGACAATGCCAGACAACCTGTAAAGGGATTCCTTCAATTCACATGACTGAGCTGTTTTAAATAAGGAACTACTTGGAAAGCAGGCAGCTATACCTTAAACTTGTAAGTCCTTCCCACCTTCCTAACCCTAGAATTTCCTTTTCCAGGCTGCTAAACAGCTAGAGGTTTCTGAGGAACTTGCCCAAAAAATCCCTAATGGCTCTTTCAAGATTTTCTTCAGCCTTGGATCTTTCTGCTAAAGATTGAACCCAATAGAATAGGGGGAAGGAAGAACTACCCAACCCATCTCTGGAATAAAAGCCCATGCAAGACACTCTCACACATGGTCTTCTCTACCTTCGATCTTTGAAGGGCTGCCTCCCTCCCAATTCCAGTCGCATAAATTTACCACCCTTACCTGAGTTCACAGCCTGGGGGGATGGTCAGTGAGGGCACAAATGACCTGAGAAGTAGAAGTCTATCATTTACCTTGCTCCAGAGGGCAAAGTTCACCATTTTCCTCGTAGTTAAGGTCACTTACCCAAACCAACGTAAGAGTAATGCCCTATGGATTATTCAGCAATAGCAATCTAACCATTTCACTTTGAGAATTTTAAAGACATGTTTACGTAACTAATTGTGTCTTATTTGGACCATCAGAAGAGCTTGTATTCCTGAGTTCATGTGGCTTAGGACAGTCAGTCCACAGGTAGCTGGGGGAAGGGTTTTGTTACAGATAGTTGAGAGCCAGTTATATGGCAATGCCTCACTGGTCCTAAATGATCTATAAATGAGCTGTTCTGCAAAAGCGAACTTTTCCTGATAACTGAGGCTTATCCTTTTAAGGATCATAATCATTCTTAATGGTGAGCTGAAAGTCTTTCATCTACTGACACACTCTATTGCTTTTGTCAACAGAAGCTATTAGAGCATGATTTAAATTTCTCTGAGCACCTGAATCCTGTATATTTGGTTTTCTACAAAGCTAACATTTGAGAGCTTTCCAATGTTACCTTTTCCAAGTTTCCCACCAGCAATGGGAGAAGGGAAGGCTCAGAGAAGTTAAGGAACTTCCCCAAGGTCACATAGCCAGTAAGTATTGAAACAGAGACCTTCCTACAAGCCTGGTCTACAATAAATTCCTGGAGATATTTGGATCCATGCCTTCTCAAGTGGCCTCCCAAATTCTTTGAAATGTTATTCCCTTTCCCTTTTTGGAGCCTGATCTCAGAGCTGTGCCCTTCCTACCCCACAAATATTCAGAAAGCTTCAGTCACTTAGATTTTGCAGGCAGCTTTCTGTTTGCGTGAAGGGGAAGGCAATAATGTCTGCAGTGGTCTATAAGCCTGGCCCAGTCAGAGTCAACCTTTGGTGGCAGAGGCTCCAGGATTAAAGGCTGGGCAAGCAAAAGTTCTGCTCCACCCACTGTAGAAGTCTGGGAACTAAGTAGTCAAGAGAAAGGCGGGGTCTGCCACGAGTGGGCAGAAGAGAGCCAGCATTTCTGGTACATCTGCTTCTCTTCTCCTGGCTTGGTTCCTTCAACATGATCAATACCCTCAAGCTAGCAAGCTTCTAAGACCAAGACCAGCCATCACTAGGTTAGAATTTTTTTTTTCAAAATCTGTCATATGTTTATTTGCATTTCTTAAGTCACAATCTTCCTTAACTTTTCAACTGAGAGGCCCAGCTATAGGTCAGTGCTCTGAAAAAGTCTACTTTTCCACAACCTGGACAAGATCCCTAGAGTATATTTGAGGGGAACATTGTACTTCAGCTTCACTGATAATTGACAGGTCTTCCCTGTTCTTCTTTGGAGAATATTAAAAAGGCATGTGTCTACGATCAACACATATATATACACTCCATAGCTTCTTTCCTTCACCTCAGACAGCTCCAGCAGCTGAAGATCTTCTGAAGATGAGGGTTCTCAATTAAGTACAGTCTGGACTCAAACCACCCCAACTGGCAAAACCAAAGAACAAGGAGGGGACTAGCTTAAGCATAGGAAAATGGTTTATCCCACCATCAGTCACTCCACTAAGATCATTTTGACAAAGGTGAAATCACAGCAATCTCTAGAAGTGAGGTCTACTGAGCATGGAAAGGAGAGCAGATTTCCTCATCCTTCATCCCAATAGAAGAGTTCACAAATCCCACCTTCTTCAGAAAGCCTTCTCTCAGGCAGGCAAACACTCACAATGTCCTTTTAATTTTCCATTTAATGAAGATTATGGCCCCTTTATTTGTGTAGATTGTAAGTGTTCCACCCCTTTGTTAATTTGCTTATTAATAAACCCCTATAGCCTTTAAAATCTTATTTGACATAAGAAGATGGCCATCACATACTAAGTTAAAAAAGCAGTTGCATAACAATATGGATTTGTTTACGGGCATATGTGTATAAATTGCGTGAAAAAAAGAGTCTGTGTTTACATAACTAACCAGTTAATAATGGTGGTTGTCTCTGGAGAGTAGAGTCAGGGGCAGAAGATAAAAAAATTTTATATTTTTCAGTGCTGTTTCATTTTTTACAGCAAATATATTATTAGAGTTTCTTTTTTCTTTTTTTTTTTTT
>CAUYQG010125637.1:0-11196 GCA_963574415.1 Tarsius wallacei | reverse complement strand
TTCTGTCTCACAGCCACTGTAGCCTCAACCTGCTGAGCTCTGGCAATCCTTCCACCTCAGCCTTCAAAGTAGCTGGAACCACAAGGTGTGCACTACCACACCTGGCTAATTTTTTGATTTATTATAGAGACGAGGTTTTGCCAAGTTGCCCAGGCTGGTCTTGAACCCCTGGGTTCAGGCAATACTCTTGCCTTGACCTCCCAAAGTGCTGGGATTACAGATTTGAGCCACTGTGCCTGGCAAAAGTCTTTCTTTCTTTTTTTTTTTTTTGAGTTGGAGTCTCACTCTGTTGCCCAGGCTGGAGTGCAGTGGCACACTCATAGCCACCCACAGCCTTGACCTGCTGGGCTCAGGCGGTCCTTTCGCCTCAGCCTTCTAAGTAGCTGGAATCACAGGCACATGCCACCACGCCACCACTGCTAATTTTTTGATTTATTGTAGAGATGAGGTCTTGTCAAATTGCCCAGGCTAGTCTCGAAATCGTGGGTTTAGACAATCCTCTTACCTCGGCCTCCCAAAGTGCTGGGATTATAGGCGTGAGCCTCTGTGCCCAGCCTGAAAGACCTTCTCTTAAAGTCCAATTTTAAGGGACATTTTTCCATAGTGTGGGATACATTACGTGTCTATATAATCCACTAAAATCTTCTACCACACAACTGATCTTTATCATAATTTAAATTGCTCTAGGATCCTATTTTAAGGGAGAGTGACTCCTCATACTTGTAACAATTAGAAACTCAATATGTGTCTTGCTGGTAGAAAGAAAGGGAGGCAAAGATGGAAGACAGAAAGATTGCTATGTGGTTTCCCTTGCTTGTTTTCCAGCTGCCTCTATAAAGGATTTCTGACCAATGGATGGTGCTGCTGTGTTAGTCACAAGAAGTGGTAGTTAAGGTATCCCAATCTAAGTACTTGGGTATATTTTATTTCTATGTTAGTGATTCATATGCAAGCTCCCTTCTCTACTGTAAAATCAAAATGGCCTTTAAAATCTCTCACTTTAAAAGGCAAACAAAAAAGCAACCAACCAATTAAACAAAACTCCCGTTACGCTAAGTGAAATAAGCCAGACACAGAAGGTCAAATGCTGCATGATCCTGAATAGTCAAAATAATAGAAGCAGAGAGTAGAATGGTAGTTTCCAGGGACTGAGGGGAGGAAAAATTGGGGAGGTGTTTGTCAAAGGGTACAAAGGGCCGGGCACATTGGCTCACTCCTATAATCCCAGCACTTTCGGAGGCCGAGGTGAGAGGATTGCCTAAGTCCACTGGTTTGAGACCAGTCTGGACAACTTGGAGAGACTTCATCTCTACAATAAATCAAAAAAATTAGCCAGGCGTGGTGGCATGAGCCTGTAATGCCAGCTACTTGGAAGGCTGAGGCGGAAGGATCACCTGAGCCCAGCAGGTCGAGTTTGCAGTAGCTGTGAGTGTGCCACTGCACTCCAGCCTGGGTGACAGAGTGAGATTCCAACTCAAAAAAAAAAAAGGATACAAAGTTTCAGTAATGCAAGATGAGTAAGTCCTAGAGGTCTACTGTATAGCATAGTGCCTACAGAAACAATACTGTGTTTTAGACTTAAAAACCTGCTAAGGGAGAAAAAATAAATAAATAGGATAGGAGGAAATTTTCTTTTTTTTTAGTTGGAGTCTCACTCTGTCGCTCAGGCTGGAGTGCAGTGGCACACTACGGCCACCCTGGCGTTTACCTGCTGGGCTCTGGTGATCCTTCCGCCTCAGCCTTCCAAGTAGCTGGAACTACAGGCGTGTGCTACTACGCCTGGCTAATTTTTTATGTATTGTAGAGACGAGGTCTTGCCAAGTTTCCCGGACTGGTCTTGAACCCGCAGACTCAGGCAATCACTTGCCTTGGCCTCCTAAAGTGCTGGGATTACGGGCTGAGCCACCGAGCCCAGCCTGAGGAGGAAATTTTTAAGGGTGATGGACATGGTTATGGCATTGATGGTAGTGATGGTTTTCATGGTTGTATACTTCTCTCCAAACTCATCAAATTGCATACATCAAATATGTACCTCAACAGAGTAGTTTAAAAGTAGTTAAGAAAAAAAAAACTATAGCAGCAACATCAAAATAAAACAAAAAACTAAATTTAAACACTCCCAAGCAAATAAATACAACCCAAGGTTGTGTTTCAGCGCCAGTGTAGGGAGATCGATTAAATGCTGCCAAGTTGTATTTAGGGACTATCAGTACTTAATAGTAAATTAATGGGAAATTAAAGCTACAACAATGCCCTGCCATGAAAAGTAATCAGGTCAGGATATAACTGATCAGGATATAATGCAAAATGAAGCTGGTGAGCTGGACTTTGGCCTTCATAGGGCCAAATATTGGCTAAGCCAAAAAAAAAGTCCAAGGACAGTCTCTTGGCTATTAGTGGGGGCAGCAAATTCATTAGAAGAACATAGCCTGGTCTAAACTCATCTCTGCCCCTTACAGACTCCGTGACTTTGCATCATTTTCTTAATCTCTGAGTCTCAATTTTAAATGGATAAAGTAAGGATAATAATACCTCCTTCACAGGGCTGCTGGGAAGATTCATGGAGCCCATCTCAATGTTCAGAACTCAGTAAGTACTCAATTATAGCACCTTCATTTCCCATGTTAGTCTCTGACTCGGTCAATTTTCTCTAAAAAACATTGGGACCCAAACACTGGGCCTGTCATTCCACAACACTTAGACTGGGTTTTAACATCATTGATCTCTTGGCATTGATCCCTTGACTTTTCTATCACTCATATTCCCCAACAGGACAGTTATGTGGAGATTTAATGCCAGACCCTACACTTAAGAATTTGCTTTGCTTTGAACAATCTCCACCCAGTTATTTCCCATTCTGCTGGTGGCCCACCTCCTTTTCCAGAATGTGTTTTAAAACTCACCTCATATCATACCACCCACCCGCTGCTTTCAAGACCATAAAAACAAGGTCCACTGGAAACTCCATCATTTTACCGTCTTAGGTTCTCAGGAGGAGTGATTGTTATCTGTCAGCCCCCAAGGTTCTGGTCATGGGCTGTGCACACAGTAGGTGCCTAAAAACCCTTCATGACAGCATGGTGAAGGCCAATGGAATCTCTTCATTCCACTGAGAGAACAGCCTGGGGGTATTTTAAATTTGCTACTCTTGGAAAGCTGCAAATACAGGAATCTTCTAACATAGAACATGTATCTCAAAAATTTGGTGTGATTGTCCCCTCAGTTTTGAAAGAGCAGCTAAAATAACCCCAAGCAAAGGCTGGATTTCTCTACCACGATGCCACCCACTTACTCCCAATGGAGAGGACCACCACGATGAAGTCAAAAACATTCCAGCCATTGGTGAAGTAGTAATGCCTCAAGGCGAACATCTTCATGACACACTCGCCCGTGAAGACGGCCACAAAGAATTGGTTGATTTTGCCGAGGACTTTTGTCTTTTCTTCACTCTGCTCATCGGTCTCCACCATCATGGTGATCATGTTGAGGCAGATGAGAGCCATGATGATGATGTCGAAAGCTTGTCTGGTCACGATGTCAAAGATGAAGCCCTGGTACTTGTTCTGAGAAAACAAGAGATGGTGGCAACAGGGCCTTTGGGTCAACATGATCCAGATATCTGGAGGGGCTATGTTCTCTACAGATGAGTTTTTTCTCCATAATACTTCACATCCAAACAGAAGTCACATCCTATCCTTATCCCTTCCAAAAATCCCTCTTGTAGCTGATTCTACCTCACATTGCCTCAGTTCAAGTCTTTATGACCTCTCCTGGCCCCTTGACATCACCAGGTCCTTCTTTTGTCCTGGTCCATGCTCTTCCCTCTATTTAATGCCCTTCCAGTCTCCTCTCTCGACGATCTAAATTCCAACAGTATTGAGTAATCCATCTCTCTGCAGCCCCATTTACTCCAGGAAGCTTCCCTTAACCATGTTATACCACACTGCCCTGCCCCTTTTGCAGCTCCCATACCCTTTTCAGCCATCTTGAGTTTAGTTTTTCACACATGCTTCTCTTCTTCTCTACTAGTCAATGAACTCTCTGAGGACAGGGCCATGCCTTCTTCAACTGTGTGTTTCTATGGTGCTCTGCACATTGCAAGAGTTCAAGAGATGCTCAAATCTTGAAATACTTTTCTAGGGGTAAAGTCAAGTGCAAAGGCACACCTTATTCCTGGAAATGGTCTCTCTTTCTTCCTGGGGCTGCAAAAATGTCTAAGCAAGTGTAGGTACAGAGCATGGGGTCAGGTCTTGGTTATTTGCATTCTTAGAGGGAGGCAGAGGGGCCTGAATAACCAAGAAATAATTTATATCTGGTTATTTTTATGGTGTCAAATTATTTTAGTGTGGTCCTCTATTGTTTCTTGTGCTGTTAGCATCTTACTGCTCTGGGAGTTGTTAATCCCAGCCTCATTGCCCACCTCTCACCTTGTCCCCAAACCTCCTCCTGACCTCACCTGCCTTGATTGGCATACATCTCCCTCTACTCAAAGTTGCCATTCTTTTCCAACCTACACACCCCAGAATAAGGGTCAGGCTTGGGGTCCTGCTTGTTTTCCACTGTCTCTTCCAGACCTTTGCTCTTCCTGTGTCTTGCAAAAACTCTTTCCTCCTTTGACACTTGTGTCATCTAGCCCTCCCACCTTCACTTCCTCATTACTGCTGCTGGCCAACCTCCTGGTCCCTCTGTCTCATTACTGATGAGTAAGACTCTTGGTCATACTTGCCCACTCTAGGCTATTGTCCCAGGCATCTTTAATGTCCATGTGGGTCACTCTCAGTCTCTTGGTTCCTTAGGGAAATCTTCAATAACCTAGTGTTTTATAACTTGAAAAATCTTCTAGAACTTCCCTCCAGCTTTCACCTGAGGTCTCTCCCCATTTTCACAGCTAAATTTCTTGAAAGAGTTGTGTACACTTACTATCTCTCATTTGCCCCGAGCCCACATCCAAAGAGCTTTTGCCCCCATCCTGCCATTGCAATGGTTCTCTTTAAGATCACAGATGATTTCCATAAGGTTCAATCCAAGGTCACTCGTCTGACATTGCTCAGCACTACCTCCACCTTGAAATACTCCTTTCTTGGCTTCTACCATGACTTACATTCCTGTTTCTTATTTCAAGCTGCTCTTTTTGGTCTCCTTCACTCAACTTTTAGATATTAGAGCTCTTCAAGGCTCAATCCCGGGCATCCTTTGCTCTTCACCCCATTCTTTGTCCCTTGGCAATCTTTCCAGCTCGGGAGTTAATGCGTATGTGATTTTGCTAATGATCTGTCTGTCACTGGGCTATAACACCTGTGAGAATAGGAACTTTGCCCATTTTGTTCACCACTCTAACCCTAGTGTCTGCGTGGTACCTGGCCTTAGTAGATGTTCCATAAATTGATGAATGGATAGAAAAGAGAATGGATAGCTCTGCATTAACCACAGCTCAAATAGAGTTTTAAAGCCACTCTGCTAGGTTTGATTACATTTAATTATATACAACTATTGAATGTATAAGATGCACATTGGCCTTTGCATGTGTGGCTATGAGGGAAGAGGCGAAGAACCTGTCTGAGCCTGGCCAGGAAGCCCCCAGGAGCTGCATAACAGGCAGAGGGAGATGTGCTGTGACAAGGCTGATCCCTGCCTTCTGCTTCATGGTGGGATGGATTGCTACCCTATCAGGTTAGAGCAAAGAATCAGACCCTAGTGGGCCTGGCTTGGTGCCTAACTGCTGGCTCACATCTTTCTGGGGATAAGGGGGATAGCTGAGCCACTAATCTCTTTCATGTCATCACTGAAAATGCTGAAAAATTAGAGGCCCATTCATGGTCACATGACTTCTAATTAAACAGAGCAAGTGACAGCAGTGTTAAGTGTCTGGATGGCAGGTTTGCCCTGGATAGTATGACTTTAGGGAATAGAGTGGCTTGCTAGCTGCTTTTGGCTTAACCCGTGGACAGGGATCACACCTTTGCAACCCTCAGTGCTCTCACAAATGATGAAGTGGGTGCTTGATGATGTGATAATCTACAGTCTATTATCTTCCTATAAAGTGGAGTATGTGAAGCCTGCTCTCACTGATTTTTATAGCAGGGATTGCTATAGAATAAAATTTTCCAGTCTTGTGGAACCTTTAGCTTTCGCTATGGACGAAATAAGATTTAGAACCTGGGTTTCACCAGAAGCAAGGAAAGGTGTGTATGTGTGTGTGTTGGGGATCCCTATGTAGACCCAGGTTAGCTCTGCCACGAAATGGCCCCCACACGCCAGTGAGGCAGAAGTCCTGTGCCAGTGCTCTGCTTATCTCACCAGCTTGACTCATGGGGCTCCTGAGAGAAGAAGGTGAAGAGTCCAGTACCAATAAATCTGGCAAAAAGGAAGCTGGGCCTGGGAAGGTGGGTCTCAGGTGGAACTGGGAATTTCTTTTTTTCCTTGGGGTTTTTTCTTGGTGCTAGATTTTGAGGAGGGCAGCTGATCAGGCTTGTGCTTCTGGGTGGGTGGGTGCCAAGATGTTGGCTGCCATCTGGATGCCAGCCAGGAGCTAGGCTGGGCCAAGGTCTTTGAGCCCTGGAGAGCAGCCATCTGCAGTCACTGCTTGGACTATGCTTTGCTGATTTTCCTGTTGGCATCCCTAAGACTTTAAAGTTTGTTTTGCTTTGTTTTTTTGAGTCAGAGTCTCACTCTGTCACCCAGGCTGAGGTGCAGCGGCGTGCTCACAGCCACCCCAGTGTTGACCCACTGAGTTTGGGCGATCCTTCCACCTCAGCCTTCCAAGTAGCCGGAACTACAAGCATGAGCTATGATGCATGGCTAATTTTTTGATAAATTGTGGAGACTAGGTCTCACTAAGTTACCCAGGCTGGTCCCGAACACCTTGGTTCAGGCAATCCTCTCACCTCGGCCTCCCAAAGTGCTGGGATTACAGGCTTGAGCCATCATACCCAGCCTAAAGTTTTGTTTAAGCCAGGTGCAGTGGCTCACACCTGCAATCCCAGCACTTTGAGTGGCTGAGGTGAGAAACTTGCCTGAGTTCAAGGGTTTGAGATCAGCCTGGGCACCTTGGTGAGACCTCGTCTCTACAGTAGATCAAAAAATTAGCTGGGCGTGGTGGCACGTGCCTGTAGTTCCACCTACTTAGAAGCCTGAGGTGGAAGGATCACCTGAGCCCAGCAGGTCGAGGCTGTGGTGTCTGTGAGCATGCCACTGCTCTCTAGCCTAGGTGACAGAGAGATTCCAATTCAAGAAATGTTTAAATGTTTAAATGTTACAGCCTTGCCTCAGCCATGCTACATTAAGGAACAAAGAAAAGAGTGTTTACTATGCTTAGACCAGAATATTAAGGGGAGAGCCATGCTCCTGCATTAAGGCTAGTGTAGTGTTGATAGTTGATTAGTAATCCACCCCCCTTCCATCCCAAGGAATGGAGAATCTCAGAAACAGTGTTATGAGGTTTTACTTCCCCTCCTCATGTGGGGGACCTTCCCCAGTGTCATCATTGGAGGTTTTTGGCTGTGGCTTAATTAGGAGAAAAATGGTGATTTTGCTACAGATCGTGCTGCTCAACCATCAATTCTAACTCATTACTATGTAGTTTCTGGAATTCCAACATTATGATCATGCCTTTGTACATAGATGCCCTCTTCAGGGTCCCTTTTTGACCTCAATCTGTCCCAACAGCATTGTCCTCCTGAAAGGAGGAAGTGTTGGTGGCCTGTGGGATGAGTTGATGAGAAGGGAGAAACTGGGATATGAAAGAGAGATTGAGTAGTGTGTGGGGGAAGGTGTCAAAAACCTTCATGATTTTGTCATGGGTTGCCCCTAACATAGACCTTTTTTGGTGTCTGGCTCAAATGTGGATTCAGTATTAGTCCAGCCTCCAGTAAAGGCCAGCATGGATTTGGCTGCTTGCTCCCTCCATAGCCCCTGACTTGAATGTGCTTGGTGGGGCTCAGTCTTTTACCAACATCTTTTATTTTGAGCCTATTTCTGCCCATTGGACTTGTTGATGGGGGATACTTAATGAGCCTTAAAGAGTTTTGTTCAGGCTCACTCAAGTCCAGTTATCTTGATCTTATAGCTCATGGGGGAATTAGGAACTGCCTTACAGAGTTCTGAAACTCCTATCACTCCTCATTGTAACACTTCTTATCAGAATGTAGGATAGTAATACATTCATGACCACTATTTCTGAGTAGTATCAAAAGTCATAATTGTTTTCTCTTGTAAGCGTTTTTGAGAGTTTGTTCTCACACAGTTTGGAGTAACTTATGCAAATCTCATGCCTTGATTAGAAATCCTCATGCCTTGGCCAACAGAATGCATGTGTCTCTAAGTCATTTAGGGAAAGGCTTCTTCCCTTTGCCTTTGTGTGGGGAAGGGCTAATGGGATTGTGCCATGGGCAGTACTTGTGGTTTTCTTCATAAATGCTGCATCTTAGCCACAGAAAGTTTATGTAAAGGGACATGATGCCAATTCCATTCACTGGAATGGATGGCTCAGAAATTCTTTGAAGAGGGTCAGCAATAATTTCTTACATATCAACATCTTTCCTCCCAAACTTGTTCATTCATTCCCAACAGGATGCTGTCTTGGGGCCACCCAGAAGTTTGATATTTTCTATCTTCTGGCAAAGGACTGAGAAGGACTTAAGGGATATAATATGTGGTTTTGGTGTTGTGTTTAATGGAGGAATACAAGGGCATGTCTCTAGAGAGTCTTATGAAAAAAGGAATCAAAGTAGAGTCTGGCCCTAATTTGTGGCCAATCTTTAAACTCCAGAATAGGATAATTTTGGTTCCTATTGGGCCACTTGACCATGACCATGGCTGCAGTTTGAATCCCAAGGGGGTTGGGTTTTGGTCATTTCCTCCCTGGTAGAACATGGGGTGAGGTTGGAGATCCATTGTGACCTAGACCAGGATGCAGAACTACACAATAATTTCATCCCTGAGCTCTAACTACCCTTACTCTCATTTAGCCAGATCTGCTTTCAGTCCTGTGCTTGAACCCTAAAACTGTTGGGGGAACTCAATACTTTCCCAAACAGGTTTAGTTAAAGCACCTGTAGAAGGTATGTTCACTCCAGAAGACCAGAGTTACTTATTTTAAACTTCTCATTCCTTGGGCCTGGGAATCCTTATCACCCTCATCTCCAAACTCAATCTAGACCTCCTTCTCTACAAGCAGGACCGGCTAGAACCCTGCTCCGCACAGACAGCCTGTCAAGTTGGATTCACAGACTCGCTGGGGCTTACCAGGGGCCGTGGGATGGGCTTCTGGGGCTTCTTGGAGCCCAGCTTCTTCATGGCATTGTAGTACTTCTTCTGCTCCTCTGTCATGAAGATATCCTGGCCCCCTAAGTGCAGAGAAGGCCATACTGCTGTTATTAAAGCAAGAGAAACCAGCAGGGATACCAAAATCAGAGCAGGCAGAAAGAAAAGAGCATCTCAACCTTCTCCCATCCTCTGCAGACAGACACGCCAAGTCTGGCATCAAGGAGTGTCTTGCCACAACCAATGGCAGAACAGTGGGGCTGTGTTCCATCTGACTTCCTGCCTGGGTCTCTGAAGCAAAGACTGTTTCTATTCTCCAGGGACCCAGAGACGTTGCTTGGACAGAGGTTGGAGAGAGTTGGGGAACAGGACTCAAGGAGAAGGTACATGTCGATTCAGATCTGAGTCTTGGATCCAGCTTGTTCATTCCAGTTAAATTCATTAGGCTTCTAGGGTCACAGTCCCCGCTGGGGACAAGAGGTTTCCTCAGGACCTCGGAGCAAAGACTCTGGGACATAGGCCCATGAATCCTTTCTGGAGAGGGGGAACTGAGGACAAATACAGCCTTATCCTTGGATACCTGATTTCAGAGGGACATTTGACTGGTTTTCTCGAGGCCCTGCTGGTCATACTATCTTCTACTGTTACAGTGCCAGAAAATGCACTATCAAAGACACTTTCCTCCCTTAGGATTGGTTATGAATTTTCTTTAGGGACCCTTTGAACTTCCTGCATTCAAACCTTCATCTTTTATTTCCTGACATAATTTGAAAACTACTGTTTCTTTTTTTTTTTTTTTTTTTGAGTCAGAGTCTCAAACGGTTGTCCAGGCTGGAGTGCAGTGGCATGCTCCTGGCCACTGTAGCCTTAACCTGCTGGACTTGGGCGATCCTTCTGTCTCGCCTTCCAATTAGTTGGAACTACAGGCACATGCTACCATACCTGGCTAATTTTTTGATTTGTTGTAGAGACGAAGTCTCATCAAGTTGCCCAGTCTGGTCTCGTACTCCTGGGCTCAGGCAATCCTCTCACCTCCCAAAGGGCTGGAATTACAGGCATGAGCCACCACACTTGGCTCACCCATTTCAATGAGCATATTTATGTAAATTAGTCACTACGAATGCTGGGAAAGTGGGTTGAAATATGTGGGATTTGAGAGGAGATATCAGAAGATTTGCGAATACAAAGGGCTTCCTCAGAGGACTGGCCTGGTAGGGTGGAGGAAGGGCAGAGGCAATAAGTAGATAAGTGAGTGAGGCCATGCTGAGAATTCTAGGCAAGGAGCCAGTGGATGCAGTTTCTTACACCAGCTTAATCACTGGTTCATCTCACTCTATAACCTGTCTCTGGGCCTCAGTTTCCTCATCTGTAAAGTGAGAGAAAGGAATGCTTGAATGATTCAAAAGTTCCAACAGGGTACTGATCACACTGGTCAGCACTGTCTTGCCCAGATCTATCCTGCCCTTTTCTAATGCCTGGAGCCCTGACCAATTACTTCTTATAAACTGGGATGCCTGCCCCACTAGATATCTATATATTCTAAATTATTATAGTAACACCTAGCCAGGCACGGTGACTCACGCCTGTAATCCCAGCACTTTGGGGGGCCGAGGTAAGAAGATTGCCTGAGCTCACAGGTTCTAGACCATCCTGGGCAACTTGGCGAGACCTCATTTCTACAATAAATCAAGAAAAATTAGCTGAGCGTGATGGCGCATGTCTGTAGTTCCAGCTACTAGGAAGGCTGAGATGGAAGGATTGCCTGAGCCCAGAAGTTCGAGGCTGTGGTGGCCATGAGCGTGCCACTGCACTCCAGCCTGGGCGACAGAGTGAGAATCCAACTCAAAAAAAAAAAAAAGAAAACAGTCCAAAAATGCCAAGCAGTTTCTAACCAACCTACTACAAAATAAATACCAACTACTTCATTATCTTCTG
>CAUYQG010125633.1:0-14024 GCA_963574415.1 Tarsius wallacei | reverse complement strand
TAACATTTAGAAATTTAATAATAAAGTTTAATAATAAAAATTTAAGTCTAGCTTTCAAAGAACCTTTGGAACTGGGAATATGCAAGTCATTAAACCTAGTTTCAGGACTATTTGTCCTGAAATATTTGTTTTGTTTTGTTTTTTCTGAGTTGGAGTCTCACTCCGTCGCCCATACTGAAGTGCAGTGGCCGCTCCCGGCCACGACAGCCTCGACCTGCTGGGCTCCAGCGATCCTTCCACCTCAGCCTCCCAAGTAGCTGGAACTACAGGTGTGCGCTACCACGCCTGGCTAATTTTTTGATTTATTGTAGAGATGAGGTCTTGCCATGTTGCCCAGGCGGGTCTCGAACCCGTGGGCTCAGGCAATCCACTCACCTCGGCTTTCCAAAGCGCGGGATTACAGGCTGAGCCACTGAGCCCGGCTTGTCCTGAAATATTTGTAACTTCTATGAGTTACTTAGATTATCATAGTTTTGCTTTCTTTAGCTTTAAAACAATAATGTTATTTTACTTATAGAACTTTAAGTCATTAAGTGTATAGTTTATACGCTCAAAAATATTAATTACATTCTCCCTCCCCCTTTTTTTATTTGTTCAGAAAAAGTTTTCTAAAACTGTTATTTAAAAAAAGATCCATAATAATACTTTTCACAAACACAGAATCCTATATTATTGTAAGAAGTATATTAAAATAGCATCTCATTATTTAATATTTCTTTTCATTTTCCTGTAGAAACTCAAGCAGCATTATGCTAGAGTTCTGATATGAAGTGAAAAGAAATGCATTTCCTCACTGAAATTTTTCTTAATATGTGTTATTAACAGCTCAGTGAGTTCCTGAGATGATCTTGGCAAGTTCAATGTCATTGTGAAAAGGCGATATATGGAGCAGAAAATGTTTAAGATAGAGATGGGCATTTTATGCATGTATGACTTTGAAATCTATGAGTGAAACAACTTAAAATGACAATGGCAATGTTTAATCAGATTGGTATATCAATTGATTGATAGATCGCTATTGATATCTAATAGTTATCAGAAGATACACTGTGATTAAAATTACACAGATTCTGTTCCAAAATTAGGACTAAAATAGCAACTCTTCCTCAATTAAACTTTTCTGATTATTTTCCAGTTCAAATCAGTCCTGGGTAAGACTCTACTTACCTTCCCCCTTGAACCTGGGCATGCTTGTGATTACTCTAACCTATAGAAGAAGTAATACTATGTGACTTCCAAGTTAGGCTATATTCCCCCCAAAAAAGAAAAAGATTCTGTTTCCATATAGCTTTCTCTTTTGGGGAAGCCGCTCTGGGGAAATCATCCAATACACTGTGAGAAAGTCCAAGCTAGCCTATGCATAAAAGCCACATGAAGAGACTCACATGGACAGACCTGTGCAAAGAGAAACTCAGGCCCCCTAGTCAATAGCCGGTGTCTCCTTGTAGATTTGTGATTGAAGGAGCCTTCAGATGACTTTCGCCTCTAGCATTCAAAGCATCCAGCTAAGACATCAGAACTTACGAACCAGAGACAACCTGCCCCCCGTGCCCTGTTCAAACTCCTGACATAGAGTATTAGTGAGTGTAATAAATCTATTTGTGACACTGAGGTTTCAGGTAATTCATTACAGAGCCCTGAAAGATGGAACACTAAAAAATCCAAAGGATTGGAAAATAAAGGAAGGGGTGCAAAAGTGGGAACACATTATCTGGCTAGAGAAAATCTAATTAAACGAGTCAGTTCTTCTAACAACACCCGACCTATCATACCGTAATGTCTGTGAAAGATTTAGTGCCTAGTGCAGGGACTAGAACTTGGGGTAAATACGGTAAGTGTTGATTGAATGAACCATCGATTACTCTGATGCACAAGAATCAGAAAAATGGATCTTTCTCGGTTCTGCTAGAGCATAATTACGGAACACAGACTATAGCAGTCTCAAATTTCCCATCTGTATAATGGGATAACCCATGTGAAGGGTATATGGCTGAGAGTTCAATTAATAACAGTGAATTTATTATTTGATTTATCCTTCTATCATATCTAAGATACTGACTTCACACTCAAAGGATTTAGAGTGTTTTTTGAAGCTAAGACAGCCAAATTATATAGCATTTCATAAAACGTTCGAAGTCAAGGTATCTAGATTTTTCCAAACTCTTTGAACACATAGGCCAAATCTCACTGAGTTACTGGTCACTTGAACTTTCCAGTAAATCTCCCTTTTTAGAAAAGAGTCTATAAGTACAGAAATGACTTGAGTCCTTGACAACTCTTCTGAAATAAGTTTAGACAAAGCCTAACATGAGGATAGAATATATATCATAGTTTTATCTTTTGCAGCAGCTTTTATTCTGAGCAAATGTATTCTGTCACCAAATTCCCTAAATTCTTCCAGCAATTATTGAAACGTAATTTTACCAGAATCCATGGATTCAATAATTCATTATATGCATTTGCATATATGTGTTTAGTGGGGGAATTTAGAGAAATTGTTGCATGATAAATCATTTGTTTCCACTACTTTCCTCTTTGATGCACATCAGTAGTACACACAGCTTTGTAATAACACGTTTGGGAAGAAAAAGTTTATCATTTATTAAAATAATATTTATATAATCTCTACATTTTCTCATCTATTTAAATTAAAATGACATTTTTATGCATAATTTCAAGCATATTCCACAGTGAAGGGAATAATGTAATAAACCTCATCTATCATCAATTAACTTCAATAATTATCAGTAATTACCAACTTATGGACAATTCTGCTTTCTCCATTTTCTTAACGCCCTCAAAAGTAAGCTGACTTCAAGCAATTTTCAGACATTGTGTCATTAAGTCAGCATATATTTTAGTAGAATTATCTTAGAAGTTTTTAGCAGAATTAAAGCTTAGAAAAACACCTCTATCGGACCTTTATCACACGTAATATAACCAACAATATTATTTTAAAATTTCCTCCATTGTCCAGATATCACATTATCTTAATTTTTTGTTAATCTCATAATTGTCTGTCCTTAATATAACAATTTAGGGTTCCACATTGTCCACACATTCACCTGATGTATATGTCTTTAGATCACTTTGAATCTGTAGGTCCTGTCTTTTCACATTTTCCCCTGTATTTTATCTGCTGAAGAAATCAGGTTGATTGTCTAATGCAGTTTTCCAAATGATGAGTTTTGCAGAGTGCATCCTCATGGTATATTTTATCATGTTCCTCTGTCCTTGGTTCCTATTAACTAAAGACTTCATTATTTATTTTTTCTCCCTTCCTCCCTTCCTCCCAGCCTTCTTCCTTCTGTTCTCCCTCTTTTTTTCTTCCCTTCTTCCCTGCAGCAATACTTGATAGGTGTTTTGTGCATGTTGTCCCTCTTTTAAAAAGGTTAGCAGTTATTCGTATGCATTGCCTAGATTCATTACTTATTAGGAGCTCTAAAATTGACTAATGCTAATTCTACCATTCATTGCTTCATTTATTTGTAGTGACATTGCATCTAGTTATACATTAGCTTAGGAAGGATTGTCATCCGTATAATACTTAGCCCTTTCTGTCTGAGGAGGCAGTATGCCTTCACATTGAAGCTGACTTTGCCTTTCAGAAACATTTTGGCATTCTCCTAGCTTAGGTTGCTCACCTGTTTGTAACAACATAAATGCTGTCTTCTTTTCCATCACATCGTCTAACAAATTATTTTTAAAAATACATGCTATTGATTTCATGCACTGATTTTGTTTCTGTGCTGGGTTTCTCCTTGTTTGTAGAAATGTCCTCATTAACTCTTTGAGGTTTTTTTAGATGCATAACCATATCTGGAATTAGAAATATTTTTACCTCTGCTTTTCTCTTCTTATGCCTCGAATTTCGTTCTTTTTGCTAACATCTCTGGCATTGCAATTTGTAAGGGGGTACCTTTGTTTTGTTTATTATCTTTCTGTTTATCAAGTCTTGTATGCTTGGAATTCATTAACTGTTAGTGCTGAAAAGTTAAAAGTAGAGGGTTTTCCCTTCAATGTTTTAGGAAATATCTTTGCAGTGCTGCATATAAACTCCACATTACAAAGGAAACAAGGTTTTATACAACTTATCTATGGCATAACAGAGCACAAGGTGATGATAGTGTAATAAATTAATCAGGATGACAGATTCAGAGCCTCCCAAATTGTACCCTGGGACTCAAGTTCCTTAGTATGTCTCCCCCCATGAAAGCACCACACTACTGCTGAGTATGCCAATTATGTTTTTAAACTAAAAATTTTATTTATTATAACTACTAATCTTGAGTAGAAATTATTCTTTAAAATATGTTATGGTCTGAAAATCTGTGCCCCTTTCTGATTAATATTTTGAAGGCTAATTATTAAGGTGATGTTCCTGGAAGGTCTTTGGGAAATGATTAAATCACAATGGAATTAATGCCCTTAATAAAAGAGCCCTCAAAGAGCCACCTTGCTCTTCTGCCAGATAAATGACACAGCAATCAGGCTCCATCTTGAAGCAGACAGCCCTCACCAGGCACAAAATCTGCTGGTGCCTTGACCTTGGACTTCCAAGCCTGCAGAACAGTGAGCAATAAATTTCTATTGTTTATCAAGTACCTAGTCTAAAGTATTTTTTTTTAAAGCTGCTTGAATTGACTAAGACAAAGTCAAAGAATGGGATTAGAATTTCCTATGAACTGAAACAAATTCTCATTTAAGAGTATTACAAGCATCCATTTAATCTTTTAAGGATACTGGAGGATACTGAAGTTGAAGAAATGAGTTGTGGAGTGCTTCTTAATATCTCCTCAAATGTATCCCTATTCTAAGCATTTGTCAAGCTTCTTATGAGAGAACAATTGCCAAGAAATATATACATTTATTCCTCACAAGAAGAACCACTAGAAAATGCGCTACAAAAAAATTCTTATGAGTTTATTACTCTTTTAATTTCAATTAAAAACACACTCATTAAACTTTTATTATATACAAAATGCAGACACAATTTCAACCCTGCTGGAGTTAACATCCAAGTGAATAGCTGACAGATTGGTTAATAAGCACAAAACAGAATAAAGTAAATACTTATAAAATCACTAATAATTTTCCAAGTTTGATTCTGCATACAGCATTGATTTGTTAAGCAGTTTGTGAAAGTTTGCAATGAAATTTTTAAAAATGAGGAAGTCAGCCTTCTGTTAAGTTGCAAAATATCTAAAATGTATCACTCAAACCACTGACCTTTAGAACAACAGTTCACATAAAAATTTAGGAATTTGATAAATCCAGTTGAAAATGAGTTTTGCATTCATCACAAAGAAAATAATTTTGTCCTCCTAAGTGACTCTAGTTGCTAGTGTGCACAATAGAAATGAAAATCTGCTAATAAATATATATTTTTAAAATACAATTTTTTCATGATTTAAGTCTCAAAATTGGTCTTAAGATTTTACCCATAATACCAAAAGCTAGCTATTGGCATTTAACAAAGATTCATTCTTTAAATAAATTTTAAAACGTAATAAATCCTGTTATACAGTAATTTCAGGTTGTCAATCTATTCTAAAAGATATCATTAAACTATTTAGGAGAAAGAAAGAATAATAGGGATTTCCAAAATGGTAATAAAATAAACATGTTTCTATAAGAAAACAACATACATGTTTTGAACATACACGTTGTTAGCACAGATTCGTTCGACAATGATGTCTGGGTGTGGGGCAGAAACTTGTGAAGCACCTCCCCTAGTAGAGGACTTTACAGGACATCATTCCATGCATAGTTTCTACATGTCCTTACCAGGAGATGAATAAACTAGTGTATCTCATCACAGCCATGAAAGCTTGCCTATCTTCTAAGATGAAAACAAAAGGAATACATACAGATGCCAGAGAACATTCAGACATTTGAGCTGAGAAACATCTCATTAGGGAAAACTGTGGACCTGCATATATTTTTGTAGATTTTATTGGTCACACTTAACTTTTCTTTTTTGTGTTCATCACAGTTTTTCTTATAGTAAGCAATAAAAATAAAAGCATTAAGTCTTTCCTTCTCTATTAATCCATAGAAAAGTATGAAAGAAGAAGAAATCTATGGTCTCCTTGATCTTACTTCAAACTAGACTTTTTGGAAAGTCTCGTAAAGTACATGGTTCATGCTAACTCATCCTGGATTAGGTGAGTCAGCATAATTAAGATCTAACACAAGATGATACAGAACTTCTCTAAAAATAAAGCTGGGTGAAGTGTAAAAGTTTAAGAGATCTTAAAGTATTCCCACTTGCAACAGAAATGGTAGTCATTTGTACAGGGTAAAAGGAAATTACACTATTTAATCATGTTTAATCTCGCAACTCTGTAAATCGAATATTATCCTCATTTTAGAAACAAGAAAGCCAAGAATCCGAATCTTCATCTTGGCCAGGAAATCTTTGCTAGTAAAAGTCACAAACTTGAGTCTCAAACACATTCTATTTAAATCTTGATCCAGTGTAATTAACCAACACATTATCTACCATAAAAAACAAAACTAAACAAATTATATAATCACTACAATTTATTTCCAAATTCTGCATAACTCGTTCTTCCTGTAAGATAATGCAGCTTGGCTTTCTATCTTTCCACCTGTACCTTTTTACAGGTTTATTTTTCTTCTCTGTTTGCCAAGGACAGTTGTATTTCTACTGTCTTCATTAACACTTAATTTTCAGGAATACTTAATTTGATAAAACTATTAATGCAGTACAACTAAGGTATCTAAATAATTCAGTACTTTTCAATATGCCCTAAATTGTAGATGGATTAAAAATAACAAATGCCTATTCAGGTGCAGTGGCTCACGCCTGTATTTCCAGCACTTTGGGAGGTGGAGGCTAGAGGATTGCCTGAGCCCAGGGGTTCGAGACCAGACTGGACAACTTGGAGAAACCTCATCTCTACAATAAATAAAAAAAACTAGCCAGACATGGTGGCATAAGCCTGTAATTCCAGCAATTTGGAAGGCTGAGGCAAAAGGATCGCCTGAGACTAGCTGGTCAAGGCTGCGGTGGCTGGGAGCATGCCATTATACTTCAACTTGGGAAACAAAAAAAAAAAAAAAGAAAAGAAAAGAAAAATAAAATAAAAATAACCAATGCCTGCCCAATGCATTTTTTGTGAAATTCTAATAGTCCTATGTCTAAATGTCACATGGAGATAAATCTATAAATAACTGCATGTGGCACAATAGAATATTTTTATTTTGATATTTGGCCAAGGTTTTTGGAAGATCTTTGCCTTCATTTCAAATATTTATGTCCTCCTTCTCTCTGACCTAGTAGAAACAGCATTTATATAAGCCCAATTCAAGTGTTCATCTTGCATTGTCTTTTAAAAATAATGAGAACCCTGTTCATAGAACTCTGTTCTCTATGTGTGAATATGACAGTTGATTACAAGACTAAATAAAAACGATGGCTATATCAGCAAACTAGGGATATTCATTTTAAAACACGAAAACAAAGTACTTATTTTAACTCCATATGTGCAAGTAATTACACTGTCTCTACTGAAGTATAAAAGAACGAACTTAGTTGGAAAAAAAAAATTAAAGTTTCACAGAAAAGTCTACTTACTTGTTCAAATTCATTCTTTTGAAATTCTTCAAAACCAAAGATGTCCAGAATTCCAATATCCAATGTCTGCATGCTGAAACAAACAACACACCAAGATGAATGTGCATCCTTGAAACTCCTTCCTGATCTTTCGCTCATTGCCACTTCAGGTCATAAGAACCCAATCAACTTGAACTTAAAAAAAAAAGTGTAAATAATTATTTAAGAGCCATGTGGAAAACTCTGAAAGTGAGAAAAATATAAATGCTTTTAATGCTTTGATTCATTAGTAAGAAGACATTGATTTCTAAGCTAAAAATGTAACAGTATATAGGTGGTTTAATATTTGCTTCTCTGAAACAATTCTTGTGTCTGTCTCCTTAAGTTGGACTTGCTTAAGGAACTGAACCTACCTGGCAAGAGGCTCTCACTAGCTGTTATGTGCATCTTGTCTGGCTATGCAAGCAGTGAGTCAGAATTCTTTCATCACACACAAGCAGAACATAAGGTAAAGCACAATTAAGTCACATGTATGTGTGCATACATTATTAGTATCATCATCTTTGATAGCTCAAATTTGGTCACTTCCAAAATTCGTCCAGAAGCAATTTTTATTTAAAAAAAAATAAGTAAATAAAACTTTGAAGGATAATTTAAAGAAAGAAGTTTTGTTATTCAGTGTAAACTACCACTCTTGGAAATTAAGACCGTCTTAGATAATAAAGATCTCAGATGTCTGAGTCCACATAGTGAATAAGAAAAGAAATAAGATAAGTCTGAGTCACAGACGGGATGGTGTCACTAAGAACCTTGATCTTGTGTAGAGGGCTGCAGGGGGAGGGGAGATGGGAGTGCTTGAGGAGATGGGAGTGCTTGGGACCCTGCGAAGAAGGTCCCAGATCATTCTGGAACGCCCAGGAGGGAACACACTCTATCTCTTCCACATCACTGACCTAAAGTATAAGTAGGAAAACTGCAGTCCTCATTTTGTGCCAAAGGGTACGAGATTCTGTCATCATTACAGGTGTTAGAGCATCCATACTCATTGTTCCTGTTGAATTTGTGTTATTTCCTTTCCACTTGATTTGTCCAAACCACAGAATCAAACCAGCAACTAACTATACATTTTGTTTTTCTCAAACAGCACACACTCATAATACGTGAGGATCATTAATATGTCACCTAGATGACCATTTTATTTTCCTTTAAAAAATGTAGAATGCTGCTTCTATGATATTTTGTCTGGGAGATTATGTATTGTCTATGATAGAGATATGAGCTTCATAAGCGGGAAGGAGAGACTTTTCAAAACCCCTAATATAGACTTCATATATCAAAGAACATAATACAGTGAGAGAAAGGAGGAATCATTCAATGTATATCTCTGACAAGTTGATTTAGTTTTTTGGAAGAAGTAAAGATGGCTTTGTAATTCAAATAGTGCCCCCAAAATAAACTCTACATGCACTAGAGCATTATTTGTTAGAACAATAAACTAAAAAGGTACAAGAAAACAAATGCGATCTTTTTTGTCTGATTTTAGTTTGGGGAAATATCAAAAGAAATGTTTAAAGGTGTGATTGAATATAAATGACTAATAGGAATATTAAAAGTATTAATCTTATTACAATTGCAAATAAATACAATTTTGAATATTAGGCATGAAAATATATTTCCTCATATGCTTTTGGGGGAGTTTAAATCGGTAGAGCCTTTCTCGAAAGTAATTTGGTGATGTAGTATAAAGCTTTGAGATATTCATATTATTTGAACCAGGACTTCTAAGAGGGGCTCTATACTAATGAGATGATCAGAAATGCCATTAAAGACTTATGAACATGGATGGCCATTGTTATCTTAATTATTATAACAACAATAGCAACATAATAAATATCCCACACTAAAAACACACAACTAATTAAATAGCCTGCATCTATGATGGATTAATTTAATGAAACTGTCAAGTTACCAGAAAGTAATATATCAATTCTGTATAAAGAATAACCCCAATGATCTATCCAGAAGACCTAGAAATAAATAGATCAAGCCTGAGAAGGGAAAGTAAGGACAATCTTTTGTTTAGTTCTTTTTACCATTTCATAAAGTGCCTATATTAAAACATGGTTATTTTTATCACCACTAAATATTCAATCGATGTGTATATAAAGACAATATGAAAACATGAGAAATGTTCATGAATAACATTAAGCTAAAAACAAACACCAGAAACAAAATGTATACCCTTAATATACTTAAAGTATAATTTGAACTATGATAAAAAAAAAAATCCATGGCCCAGGAAAAATAAAGCAAATGTTAACAGTCCATATTACAGAATGGTAAGCTGGAGGTGATTTCTCAAATTCCTAAATGTGCTATACTGAGTAGTATAAGTATCTTTATCATTAATCTTATATAAAAATATGTGTTTGGGTATTTTTTTCTTTTTTGAGTCAGAGTCTCACTCTGTCGCGCAGGCTGGAGCACAGTAGCACGCTCATGGCCACTGCAGCCTTTACCTGCTGGGCTCAAGCAATCCTTCCACCTCAGCCTTCCAAGTAGCTGGAACCACAGGCATGTGCCACCACACCCAGCTGATTTTTTAAAAAGTGTATTGTAGAGACGAGGTCCAGCCATGTTGCTCAGGTTGGACTCGAACCCCTGAGCTCAGGTAATCCTCTCATCTCCACCTCCCAAAGTGCTGGGATTACAGGCATGAGCCACTGTGCCTGGCTTGGGTATTTTCTAATTTGTTGAGGAAAGGGACACCAGTAACCTTAAGCGCAGGAAGAACCAGAGTGAGAAGTGGCAGGAGAAAGGAATTTGGTTTCCCAGGGATGGGGGTGCAGCAGACACAAGAAGCAACTCCAGGTGTCAGGAGAGAAGGTATAGGAACTGCTCTCCTGATGGTTTTGTGTCATTCTCAAGTGTGGATGCCTCTCCTGTCTATTTTCATCGGGATCTGTACTTTAGGTACTCATGTCTGACTCTCACGCTTGGTTTCCAGCTGGCCTGGGCAATAGAAGCCCTATAATTATGGCACATGGTTTAGGTAGCACTTAGGGAAAAGAACAAGAGATACCCATGCCATTGTGTCACTTCATGCATACCTCCTCTCCTCATAAGGACAGTAAATTTCTATCAACGTGCAGAGGAGAGATTCTTGTCCACCAAGGCATATGTGGGTGAGCAAAAAATATTAAAGGATTCTGGTTTATTTTGGAGAAAGTAAATTACTAATTAGTCATTTAAAGCAGTCCTCTTAAGTGATTTTTCCCCCCCACGTTTCATAGATACTGATTCTAAGCATACTTGGTTTAAAAAATATGGTAGGAGAGAAAATTCCATGGTCAGAAGAAACATGACGTTAGTTGAAGGCACTTTAAGGGTTACTCTTGAAATTACTGACAGACATATAACGTGTTCATTTAAAAAATCTATTTCATCATTTATGGCTGAATGAAATATGTGTCTGTTATTGCAGTAGCAATCTTGGCAAGATAGTTACAAGAACTGTTAGCCAGTAAAATGCCTGAACTATGTAGCCGTCAGCATTACTGTCATTCGTTTTATTGATATCTGACTCCTATTACACAGGCATTGAACTTGACATTCAATTTCTGGCAAGCAGGAACAGAGAGGGGTCATCTGATCAGCCAAGATCCAATGCTACAGGCAAAATTAGCTTATTAATAAGATCCTCTGTTTCAGTTCAAATGCTGCCCTAGAATTCTTCTGAGAGCTTTCTTGATAGTTAACAAAACTGGCTGACTTGCATTAGCATATTAGTAGAACACAACTTTTACATCAGACACAACGTCAAATATCAAGTCATCTTTCTGGTTTTGATTTTGCCTTTCATCTATGTAGGTCTAGGATGGGGAAAGGTCCAAATTAAAACTAATGTCTACCACAGAACACAGAAAAACTCACTTCATCTGAGCAGAAAGATCGGATGGTGTGTGGAAGTCAGGTTTGGTCCTCAATCATCCTTGGGCAAGAAGATTGATTCCCTAGAGAGTTACCTAAGTATTTAGTCAATTTAGGAAACAGCTTAACCCTACTTGGCACAAAACCCTTAGACTGAGTTAGAGTTGAATCAGTTTCTTAGGCTGATGGGGTCAGAATTAAATATAGACACATTCCAGACTTGAGCAATGGTGTCCAGACTAATCGCCCTTGGGGTCAGTTAGACTTACATAGAGGTTAGTGGTGGAAAGTTTCTGGAGACGTTATGCTATGCTGTGGCATTCACCAAGTGTGCTGTCAATATGCTGACTTATTTAATTAAAACAAGCTGGGTTTTGTTTTGTTTTTAATTGGCAAGGTGTGCTCATTGTGGAGGCTAACTCTGCTTGCTCCTTAGTTTACCTTAACCTCTCAGTTTTCTCTAGTTCATGCAAGGAACTTGAGGAGGAGAAGCAGGACTCCAGGATTGTATATTTTGGAGGTTCCTCCCTTTTATGCTTTGACTGAAGAAAGTATGAGGTTTATAACTTTCTGAAGTCATGCCAGAAACTATGGAAAGCACTTGCAATTGCTGACAAGGTAAGCTAGAAGCTGGGAGATGATCAGACCTGCCGTCTGGCTTTCTCTACACCTTATGGTATTGTCCAAACTGACATCCTTCCTAAATGCAATCATTCCCCTCACTGCTATCCAAAGGAAATACAAGTTAGGAAGGACAAAACTGGGGACCCCTTGAGGTAAGATTACAGCTAATTAGCCTGGACATATAAGACATTCTGGGATGAGGATGAATACTGGAGCTAACATGTTATTGTGCACAGTGCATCTAGCACTGTTATGAGCATTTTAAAATGCCTTAGCCCGTTTAACCTTAACTAGCAACCTATGAGATAAATGTTATCATCATTTCCATTTTGCAGAGGAGAATACTAAGGCAGAGATTAGTGAAGCAAGTTACCAAGGGCACTCAATAGTTTTAGACGGATCAAGGATTTGCATCCAGCCATCTAGCTCTAGATCTTGTGACTATAAGGCCACAGGAACTGCATAAAACTATCTCTGATTGCTGGTCACATATACACAAGTCTAATTCTGATTTACTCAGAAACCAGGAAAGGAAATGTCTTTATTTGGAATTTTTAAAAATGGTCAGTTCATCAATAACCAAAGTAGTAATAAGAGTATATATAATAAAATATCCCTTATATCCTTCCTATCAGTGAAAGCCACAACTCACAGCTTAAAAGCATGAAAACACTGTGTTTTAATGAATATGTTTTTTACTTATTATAAGCTGCATTTATAACATGATATATATGTATGTTTTATTACCAAAAGTGTTTTCAGAAACAAGAATTAGGTCAACCTACCCCACCACTTAATTACTTTTCAAAAGCCATAAGTACTGTTCAATTTAAGCTAACACTTGTATTTCTACTATAAACAGCTTTCGTTTCAGAATAACAGTGAACTAAGTAAATATGACACTACTGTGCCACCAAGAATTCTATAATTATTAAAATGGATGGCTATGAAGGATAGATAGAAACACCAATATATAGTTATCGAAGGTGAAAAGAGCCAGGTGCAAAAGTGTATGTATGAGACAAGAACACCTGCCACCCATATACATGGCTGGTAAAAGCTTGAATTTGAAGTTTGGAAATTGGTTTGGCTTTATCCACCAACAGCTAAAGACACGACTGGAATGACCCAGAACTTCTACTCCTGGACTCATAGCCTAGAACAAAAGTACTTCTGGACCCTGTAACACACGCAAGAGAATGTCTCATGCTGCTTTATTGATCATAGTCCCAAACTGGAAACATGCCAAGTACCTATCAATGGTGAAATAAACAACTAAATCACAGTAATAGTGACATGTTCAAAGATAATTTTACAAAATTATTTTACTTTTTAAAAAATTTTATTTTTTGTTTCAGAGTTGTGGTGTACAAGCAAGGGTACATTACATTAGCAGATTGCATCGCAGCCGCAGTTGGGCTTCTAGCTGGCCCACTCTCCCCCTGATAGTGGACCAGGCACCCAGTGGGATACCACATAAACCCCTTCCTCCTACTTTCCTCTCTCCTCTAGCAGTACCAAGCATCTGCCAGTCCTACCCTCGTGCCTGTGTGACCAATGATCAGCATCCACTTATGAGTGAGAACATGCGGTATTCAGCGGTTGGCTTTTGTGATATTTCCCTTAGTGTGATGGACTCCAGCTGCACCCATGTTGCTATGAAGGCCATGAGTTTGTTCTTCTTTATGGATGCATGGCATTCTATTGTGTAGATGTCCTACATGTTCTTTATTTAGTCCACTTTTGATGGGAATATCGGTGGGTTCCATGTCTTTGCTATTGTGAAAAGTGCCACAATACACGTGTGTGCAGATGTATTTTTGTAGAGTGATTTATGCTTCTCCTGGTGTATTCCCAGAAGGGGAATTGCTGGATTGTGAGGAAGCTC
>CAUYQG010125629.1:0-13122 GCA_963574415.1 Tarsius wallacei | reverse complement strand
AAAATTTTTTTTTTTTTTTTTTTGAGTTGGAGTCTCACTCTGTCACCCAGACTGGAGTGCAGTGGCCGCTCCCGGCCACCGCAGCCTCGACCTGCTGGGCTCCGGAGATCCTTCCACTCAGCCTATTTGTTGTTGGTTTATAGAAATGCAAGTGAATTTTGTGCATTGATTTTGTGTTGCAAGACTTTACTGAAGTTGTGTATCTGTGAGAGGAGGTTTTTGATAGACTCTCTAGAATTTTCTATGTATAAAATTATATCTAGCCGTGCTCGGTGGCTCAGCCTGTAATCCCGCGCCTTGGGAGGCTGAGGTGAGTGGATTGCCTGAGCACGCGGGTTCGAGACCCGCCTGGGCACGCGAGACCTCATCTCTACAATAAATCAAAAAATCAGCCGGGCGTGGTAGTGCGCTCCTGTAGTTCCAGCTACTTGGAAGGCTGAGTGGAAGGATCTCCGGAGCCCAGCAGGTCGAGGCTGCGGTGGCCGGGAGCGGCCACTGCACTCCAGTCTGGGCGACAGAGTGGCCAAACTCAAAAAAAAAAAAGAAAATTTAGAAAATAGCATTCTAACATTATCAACTGAAAAACTCACTTCTAATATAAAGAACACTATTACCTTCAAACCATTATTATTAAAATGAGTTATATGTTATTAGTGTTAACAGAAAAGATTTTAGGAGAAAATTGCTCCAAAATAACTTATAGAGTATAGAAATGTCAAATATTTAATTTGTTTAATTCAATCAATAATTCACAAACTGTTACATCTAGAACTCCATAAGTGTAGTAAAGAAACAATGGCAATTTAGCCCATTACTTTGCTAGGTACTTTACATATATAAATTCTAAACTTTACAATAACCTTAAAAAAGTACTGAGACTCTATTAATAACATTAAAAAATATTCCATTTTTTTCAAATTAATCTAAAATAAATACATTTCGTAAAAACTTGACTTTTTCACAGCATATACATTACTAAAATTTGTAATAAAATTAGTTAACATCGAACACTCTACTATAGCCAAGCTGTTCTAAGTGGTGTATATATATAAACACATTAATCTTCCTAAAAACCATGAGGCACTTTTATTACCCCCATTATTTAAATAAGGAACTAAGGGGGCACAAAGAGATTAATTAACTTTCTTAAGGTCACTCAGTCAGGAGGCAGCAGAGTCAGGATTTCTAATTCAGAAAGCTTGGCTCCAGTTTTCTCATTCTTAGGTACTTTGCTATAGTGACTTCCTAAGAGAAATCACATATTTGGGTCAAATTTCGAATAAATTTTCAAGATTTGGGAACTCTTTTCTTCTGCATTATGACCTTTTTGCTTTGTTTTCTTAAACAAAATCTGAGGAAAGTTCCAATAAACTTCACCAAAATGGATCTTAATAATTCTAGCTTTTAAGCAGAGATCATCAATCTGTGTTTAGAAAAATGTGACAATAGCTTAAGAAAATAATTTTTGTAAGATGAATTGAATATTGGTGGTCTCCTGCACAGGTTTTATTTCACTATATGATGTTTCTGTAAATACATATTGAAAAAAAATTAGAAATGTAAGCACACAGCAAAAAATTCCACAATTTCAGTTTTTTTCCTGGTTGAACTTCCAGTTCAGTGTATTTTAGATCATTTTAATTTTCTCTGAGTTATCTGTATCTTCAGTCTCAAGATGTTGCTAAAGACAAAAGTACAAAATCATGCAATCTTGGTTGGGCGTAGTGGTTCACACCTGTAATCCCAGCACTTTGGGAGGTCGAGGTGGGAGGACTGCTTGACCTAGGAGTTTGAGACCAGTATAGGCAACATAATGAGATTTCATCATTACAAACAAATTAAAAATTAGCCAAGCATGATGGAGTGCGCCTGTAGTCCCAGGTACTCGAGAGGCTGAGGCAGAAGAATCACCTGAGTTTAAGATGTCGAGGCTGTGGTGAGCTGTGATCGTGCCACTGCACTCCAGCCTGGGCAACAAGTGAGACCACAACTCAAAAATAAATAAATAAATATCATGTGGTTTCTGTAGAACCAACGGAAATAAAAAAAGCAGAGAGCAGTTATAATTCCAAAATACATCTTTCAAAAAACAGTCAAGAGAATTTTTTTTTTGTGTTGGAGTCTCACTCTGCCGCCCAGGCTGGAGTACAGTGGCACGCTCATGGCTACCACATCCTCGACCTGCTCGACTTAGGTGATACTTTTGCCTCAGCCTTCCAAGTAGCTGGAACAACAGGCACGTGCCACCATGCCCAGCTAATTTATTTATCGTAGAGATGAGGTCTTGCCAACTTTCCCAGACTGATTTCATACCTGTGGGCTCAGGCAATCCTCTCACCTTGGCCTCCCAAAGTGCTGGGATTATAAGTGTGAGCCACTGCACCCGGCCTCAAGAGAATTTCTAAAAGGGCATGTTATTTATGCAAATATTTCCTGAATTTCATTAGCCTTAATGTGACTGCCTGCTTTTAGTATCATAATGCTAATTAGTGAAACTGCCCAGACTAACCTAGCTGAATGTCTTTCTAGATACACAAATGACTAGTACATATAAAAATTAGGGGTAAGAGTCTATAATTTCAATGAAAGCTGACTGTGTAAGATCTAAAAGACCCTGAAGAAGCTAGCTACTCTCAGCTAACATTATACTCATATTACAGTGATAAGCAGATAGTACATAAAAATGCATTTCAAGTTTCACTAAAGTACAGATACACAGACGTATTCATATGAAAGATGCATTACGAATTCCCAAATGCAAGATGTTTTTACTGGTCTACAGCAATAAGAAACAAATAAAATGTAAGGAGTGAGTTTCTCGTAAGGATAAATGTATTAATTTTTAAAGTCTGAAAGTACATTCTTCCTATTCTTATAATGCCAAAATGTCATTTTTAAAATGAAAAGGTAATGAAAGTATATGGTACGATTTCCTTTTAAAGGTCTTTACTTGGTAAAATAAAAAATTGGTAACTTGGTCAGTCTCCAAATTTTTCTTTTAATTTTACTGATTTGTGAATTTTAAAGACTAGGAATCAATGCTCTTAAGTTACTGTCATGTTGTGATTAACAGATGATTTTCGCTGGATTCCTCTGCACAATACTTATAAATGTTACAATAATAACACATTTGCGGTAAACTGTACTGTGTGGACTATATTCAAGTCCTACCTTATCTGTGATTCCATACGCCTTAAATCCCCAGTAAACTCACTTTTGATTAAACCTCTTTAGCACAGGGCCGGGCTCGGTGGCTCAGCCTGTAATCCCAGCACTTTGGGAGGCCGAGGTGAGTGGATTGCCTGAGCCCGCGGGTTCGAGACCCGCCAGGGCGGCTTGGTGAGACCTCACCTCTACAATAAATAAAAAATTAGCCAGGTGTGGTGGTGCGCGCCTGTGGTTCCAGCCACTTGGAAGGCGGAGGCGGAAGGATCGCCGGAGCCCAGCAGGTCGAGGCTGTGGTGGCCGGGAGCGGCCACTGCACTGCAGTCTGGGCGACGTAGTGAGATTCCGACTCAAAAAAAAAACAAAAAACAAAAAAAACCAACTTCTTTAGCACTTACAGTCCATAGTTCTACAATTAGCAATTTATTACATATGCTGCTGTAGCGCTTTAAATATTTTAGTTTTAACAGCTCCTTACAAGCATCTTGAAGGCAGGAACAAATTTGTACTCTTAAATATGGATAGTGAGTATCTAATAGGCATACAACGAGAATTACATGATTGACAAAGAGATGTTCCATAATAAGTTAATCAAAATTTCCCAGCTAGTTTGTCCCCTAACCAGGAAAATGTCACAATAACAACAAATTTTTAAATGCCCATGTGCCCTGACTCTTACGAGGTGACCGGATGCACTTTTCTTGTACTTGAAACAACTGCTTCCGTCTTCTTCAGCACATTCCAGATTGTTGTGACATTCTGGTTTTTAACATGCATCATTCACATGTAACAACACATTAGGTTTTCAGAAATGGGAAGCATTCATTTTAATTAAAGCCATTAGTTTACAAGGCAAAGAAGCAAAGTCATAAATAACTGCGTGTTACAACAGTTTAGGGTACAGAAAGCACTACTGCTTATTGACTGGCATTTTGGATACCATCTACAAATGTGGATAACATCATTGTCAATAGTATCATTTTTTAAAACTAAGTAACTGTGTAAAAATAGGCGTTACTGAACTAACAATGTAAGAAAAATGTGAATGAGTGTTTCTTATGTGACTTTGAAGTTTGCTTTTTTCTTGACACTTGCCAGGTCAAGTGAAATGTTGAGGGAATCTCCCTGATTTCCCCCTCCCAAGCTTTAGTCAGGTGGTCTTCCTGCATGCCCCTGCAGGGCCACTATCACTTTTGTCCTTCCGACGTATTATCTGTCTGGCTTCCTTCTCTAGGCTGTGAGCTACTCGAGGGCAGGATCAGCCTCTCATTTACTTCAAGTCAGTGTCTGCTATGCACCTCAATCACCTGGCAAATAAGTGATTACTAAATAAACGAAGGAATAAATGAGTGAAAAAAATGACAGAAAGAAAAGCAAGCAGAATGAGATTAAATGCCTTTTTGGCCAAAATAGACTCTGCTATGGGACATTAAAAAAAATGCTACAAATTTGGTTAACAGGTAGCTTAAGTAGCTCAAATCAGCAAGTTAAGTTATAATTTATAAAGATTCTGCTGCTGTTAAGTTTAGCAAACTTTACAGAAAAAAAAAAAAAATCAGAGAAGCTTGAGCCAAATGGATGTACTCACAGGAACCGAAAGAAAGTTGGACCTGTTATAGAGTTGAAGGAGGGCCTGAGTAAACTAAGTGGAAATAAAATACAGTAAATACAATTGTTTTAGAATACTACAAAGTGAAAACAAAGTAAGAAGCCAATGTTTTCAGATAGCATTTCTTGAGAAACAGGATTTCCCCCCAATTATTCTCACTCAATAACTCTAATAAAATAAAATAAAAGGAACTTTTAAAAGAGACAAAAACATTACAAAATCTAATTTATTATACCAGATATTAAAATGCCTTCTATTCAAATCCCTCTAAGATACTCTTAATATTGTTAATAGTAATAGTACTGCCCCATCCTTAATTATAATATCCCTTTCCATATAAAAATGTCAGCAAAGCATTTATATGAAGAATAAATCAACTGAAATTTACAGTTGTGCTATAGTCATTTTCTCATATGTACACTATGTCTGTAAGGATACAGAGCTGATAAAACATGTAAGACAATGAATCAGGTCCTGGTTCCTGCCTCAAAATATTGAAAAATATAAGGGATCCAATAGTCAACGTGTAACAAATCTGGACTTACTTTTATAAATAAGAATGTCTAAGTGATAGATGCAATGAGTAAACAAGAGTTAATTTATGTGATTTCTAGAATTGAAGAGTTTCAACTGAAGGGATCTAAGGAGGCAGCTGAGGCCCCAGGTACATCTGTGAGCAAATAAACACATCTTTCAAACCCTTAACATCAAACGTGTGAAGGAACTAGCTGCAGCCCCGGCCGAATAACACTTTTTGGCAGAAATTTAAGCTTTGAGCCATCTACAAATACGCGACAGGAACGTATCAGTTTTAATAATAAAACAAAGTTACCTGCTGAACAAAGACATTGTTGAGGTGACTGGCCAGCCTCCGGGCAAAATGCTCTCGCAGATCACTGAAGCGCTGCTGTTGCTGCTTGACAGCCAAAAGCATGTCATGGCCTGAGACGGAATGACAGTTCCTGACTGACTTCGCGGGTAAGAAGGTTTCCTCGATGTTTAGTCAAACGTTAAACATTTCTAAAGTTTCGAAGAACTAAACCTTTTCCTGGTTTGTCTGTTTGCTTTATATGAGCAGGAGACAAAATGGTATAGCACCATTTCTCAAATCCCTCTGAGACACTCTTAACATTATTAATAACAAGGCTATTGCCACATCCTTAATTATAACATCTCTTTCCATATAAAGATGTAAGTGAAGCATTTATATGAAGATTAAACCAACTGAAATGTACAGTTGTGCCATAGTCATTTTCTCACATGTACACTATGAGATTCTCAAAATGTGGTCCTGTCTCGGCATTACCTGGGAACTGCTAGAAATGTAGATTCTATGGCTTCAGTCCACACCTACTGGGGACGGGGTCTGGGTTTGTTTGTTCTTGTTTTGTTTTAGAGACGGAGTCTTGCTCTGTTGCCCAGGCTAGGCTGGACTGCGGGGGTGCGATCAGAGCTAACTACATCCTCAAACTCCTGGGCTCAAGTGATCCCTCCGCCTCCTAAGTAGCTATGACTACATCACAGTGCCCAGCTAATTTTAGAAAAATTTTTTTGTAGAGATGAGGTCTCACTATGTTTCCCAGGTTGATCTCAAACTCCTAGGCACAAGCAATCCTCCTGCCTTGGCCTCCCAAAGCACTACCATCACAGGTGTGAGCCACTGTGCCTAGCCTTTTGTGTTTTAATAAGCCCTCTAGGTGAGTCCGATGCGCACTCAAGTTCTGAAGCCAAAGCCTTATGCTCTCTGGTCTAACCAAAGCATCTACTTTGTGCTAGGCTCTGTGGACAGTACTAAAGAAAGATCATGATGTCAACTCCAGTTATTGATAGTCAATCAGAAAGAATGAGAAAGTTCTTAGCGTCTACAAAAATAGGTTGAGAAATGAGTGAAACCTGTTTGAGTAGCTAATAATGTAACCCTAAACCACTTGTCCCATGTATTCCCTGACAAAATCTTTATACCAAGTTACAGGTTTAGTCTCAGATTTTTATCATCTCCAACGAACGTACCTGGTCGAAGAGCTATGTTCATGCACTGCAGAAGGGCATCAGCAGCATTGGTACAGGCCTCAATGCCTCTGGAAGAAGCAAGATCTCCTTCCTGAAGGGCCTTTATATGCCCTTTGGCCAAGTCCATGTGGTTCTGGAACGCATGCAAATAAACCGCTTACACATGCAATTTTGGAAAATTTACAGGCAAGATGCTACCCAATTCTATCAACAGGTCTTTGGAATTATTTCAAATGTTGTTCTCATAAGGGAATGAGAAAACGTTTACAAATGGGTTTTACATATTGTCACGAGCTTTTTTGGCTTCTGTTGGTAATTTATAATCATACTTACCACAAGGAACTCTATCTCAGACAGGAGTTTTACATTATTAGTGTTACTAAGATGAATGAGGTGGTTGCTCTCTGAGATCTGATCCATTTGTTCTTTCACGCTTTGGAGCATCTCCTCGTAACTGCTCAGTTTCAATTCAATCTGATCCACCTCCTTTAGAGCCTCATCCAGCAATTTCATCAGGATGTTCACTTGTTTTTCAGAGGCCATGATTGACTGGATGTTGGCCTGCAAAGTTAAAGACAAAAAAAAGCCACTTCATGTCATTTAAATGTGTAAAAAAAGCACAAAGATGAAATGCTGCTAAATCTCTCTGAAAGCAGAGTAAACAAAACTGATACACATCTACTTTGGTTTGTCACTTTACGTTTACGTTCCTCCACTTTTTACACAGTATCTCAAGAAGGCATAGCTGCCTCAATATCAAGGTTAGGGTCCATGCCTCAGTATTTTATATTTCCAAAGACTGCACAAGGAAGGTTCTACCGGTAACGACACATTCTCATTTTTGTAAATTTAGAGGCATTTCGCCACGGTGTCTCTAACAGATGCCATGAATACCATTTGTAGAGATGAATACCAGCAATAGAAATGTTCTATATTTAACATCCATGTGAAATTGCAAATAAAAGCATAATCACCATTGTGACATCTTAGTTGAGAGGGTAGCAGTGGTACATCCATCTTTGAAGGACATATGAAACCAATAATTCCTAACTGTAGTATGACTGGTACTAACGGGATGTGGAAGAGCATTTGCCCACAAGATAGCTTCTATCATCTTTTTTCTTTCCTCTTTCATTTGCAACTGTTTTTTTTTATTCCCCAGGCAAAGCAGTAACAAACCACCATCCCCTTATCGCTATTTTCTAATTGATTCTGACTATCGATTCTGACTTCCCCAAAATCAGGAAACTGCCAGATCCAAATTCAAAGTGCAAAGCAATATGATGACTTGAAGCATATATACAATATTAATTAGAACAGAAAATATAAATCACTAAGCCATATTAAGAAGGCAAGTAACATGGAATGATGAAAAACTTGATAGCCTGGGCAACAAAGCGAGATCTTGACTCTAAAAATATATTTTAAATTAGCTTGTTACAGTGGTACGTGCCTGTAGTCCCAGCCTCTCGGGAGGCTGAGGCAGAAGGATCGCTTGAGCCTAGGAGTTCAAAGCTGTGGTGAGCTGTGGTCGTGCCACTGCGCTCCAGTCTGGGTGACAGAGTAAGATCCTGACTCCAAAAAACAAAACAAGCAATCAAAAAAAACTTGGGTAAGAAATTAAAAGAATATCATTGTATAGTTGATGCTGTGGTTTCACATGTTACCTTATATACTATTCATAGTACTTCAAGCATAAGTGAAATACAACTTTAAGAGTCAGCAAGGGGCTGGGCTCAGTGGCTCAGCCTGTAATCCCAACACTTTGGGAGGCCAAGGCAAGTAGATTGCCTGAGTCTGCGGGTTCGGGACCAGCCCGGGCAACTTGACGAGACCTCCTCTCCACAATAAATCAAAAATTAGCTGGGCACAGTAGCGGGAGGTTGAGGCGGAAGGATCGCCAGAGCCCAACAGGTAGACACTGGGGTGGCCATGGGCACTGCACTGCAGCCTGGGCAACAGAGTGAGACTTCAACTCAAAAAAAAAAGAGTCAGCAGGGCTCAGAACCCAATGACATCCCTTAAGTCACAGAGCTGGGGTCTGAATCTGCCCAGGGCGATTTCCTCCTTAACGTTTTGAAATCTCTTCAAGTCTTTGCTCCCAGAGAGCTTTGTAACTTGGACTATTCATATTATCTCTCTGGGTCTGAGTTAGACCCCATGACTTCTGTACCTCTCCTGGCTGGGCACAGTGACTTACGCTTGTAATCCCAGCACTTTGGAAGGCTGAGACAAGAGGACTGCCTGATCCCAGGAGTTCAAGACCAGCCTGGGCAACATGGTAAGACCTCATCTCTACAACAAATTAAAAAAAAAAAAATTAGCTGGGCATGGTGGTGAGCACCTGTAGTCCCAGCTACTCGGAAGGCTGAAGCGGAAGGATGGCCTGAGCTCAGCAGGTTGAGGTTGTGGTGGCCATGATTGTGTCACTGCACGGCAGCCTGAGCAATAGAGTGATACCCCAATGCAAAAAATCAAATCAAATTTTCCTTAATCTCTGAGATATTTTTAAATGGTTACCTTACCTTAAAAACAAAATACACTCAATGTTTTAGATTATTCTCACATTAAGTGGTGCTGTTCACTCAGACAATAGACTCATACTGCACACAAACTATAAGGCTCTATCTATTCTAACACTTTTAGTGGAGAAGTCTAAGATCTCTCCCTGGCTCTCCTGTTTTCACCAAGCTTACGCTGACTCTGCTCTCTTTTGGTAAATGATTCACTTATTTCAGCCAAATTTCTCCCTTTCTAAATTGTTCCAATTTTATTTCCAGGCCAAAAAATGCTATTCTTTGACACCGAACTATTCTGAGGTGTTTCGGAGGCTGAGAGAATCAACCCCCAAGATGTTTTCTGACTGTCTACTCTTTACTTCCATCGCTTCATAATAAGAGCCTCCCCATCTAAGATCTACAAGGAACTCAAACACGCCGAAAGGAAAAAAACAAACAGCCCCTAAAAAAAGTGGGCAGAAGACATGAATAGACACTTCTCAAAAGAAGATATATGCGCAGCCAACAGACACATGAAAAAGTGCTCAGCCTCACTCATCATCAGAGAAATGCAAATCAAAACCGCATTGAGATACCACCTAACCCCAGTATGAATGGTCATCATTAATAAAACAACCAACACCAGATGCTGGCGAGGATGCAGAGAAAAAGGAACGCTTCTACACTGCTGGTGGAAATGTAAACTAGTGCAACCTCTCTGGAAGACAGCGTGGTGATTTCTGAAAGAACTAGAAATTGACTTTCCATATGTCCCAGCAACTCCCCTATTGGGAATATACCTGGAGGAACTCAAATCATTCTACAAAGAAGATACCTGCATATGTATGCTTGTTGCAGCTCTATTCACAATAGCAAAAACATGGAACCAACCATGTTGCCCATCGAAGCTGGTCTGGATTAAAAAAAAAAAAAACGAGGTACACATACATAATGGAATATTATGTAGCCATAAAGAAGGACAAACATATGGACTTCACAGCAACTTGGGTGGATTTGGAGTCAAACATACTCAGTGATCCATCACAGAAACAAAGAACAGAGTACCATATGTTCTACTCATAAATGGACCTTGAACAATTATAATACTATAAGAAAGGGATTGGCACTAGTGGGAAACTGTCAGGGAAGGGGAGTAGAATTGGCAGTTGAGGAAAACTGCTAGGGGAAGGAGGGGCACACCTCAGCAAACAAGGGTACCTGCATAATTCACATTTGCATACCTAACCCTGAATTGTACCCCATATCTTTATAATAAAAAATTAAAAAAAAAAGAAATGGGAAATAAAAAAGAACTTCCCCAGACACAGAATCCCAGCCATGTGCCTTCAATGGCTTAATAAAAATTGTTGTATTTTTTGAACAAGAGCAGTGGAAGACGGATGACAGCTGGCAATGTCTTGTAGGTAAAGAGCAGTAATCACACTAACAAGGCTTAAGTGCCGAGGCAGTAAAATATAAACCAGCCTTCTAAAGCCATTACACATCACTTATTCATAGGTTACAAGGAAGTCTTACCCCATCTAGCACCTGCAGCTCTCTGGACAGTTTTTCTGCAAAGGCCTCAGCATTTGAGACTGCATATTCACAGCCTTCCATCATTATTTCAATATCCTGCTCCTCTCTTGCATTTAACTCCTGATATTCATCCACTGCTTCTTCGTCACCTCCTGTCACACTCTGATTTTCACCACTTGGAACAGATTCTTAAAGGGGGTAAAAATGCCAAATAAAATAGTCAGGAGAGAGAACTATAACACGGTACTTACAGCTAGACAAGATCAGTTAAAAGCATGGGTCACTTCTAGTGGCTGGAAAATAGGAGTGATTCAAAATATATAAAAAAAGCTTCTTTTATAAGGAATTTCATATGTTAATGAAATAAAGTCCTAAAAGAAAAAATAAAAAGCATGCATGCATCCTAATGCACTGACTTACAAGTGATAAAACAGGCTTTCATCAAAATTCCCCAAAACACAATTAAATAAATTAAAGAACAAAAACAAAACATAAAACAGGGAAGCACAAACCTAACCATTTTTCCCTAGCTGATGTAGTTGTTGCTCTAAAAAAAAAGTAGCTATGAGTTCAGTATAGAGGAAAACAATTCGATTTCCCTTTTTTTCCAGGTAATATTTTTCTTTTATTTTTGTTCTTTTCATCTTTGATTTGTATATTTTTTTTCAAGTAACTTTTAATTAAAAAGAAAAATGCATCTATAATCCACAATTTATGTTGGACATGGAAAATATTAACTGAATTTTCCACTTCTTTGTTTAAAAAAATCTCACATGCATCAATAACATTTCTGAATGAGCTATAGAAGCTTTCTCAATAATTCTAATGCGGCCGGGCTCGGTGGCTCAGCCTGTAATTCCAGTAGTTTGGGAGGCCGAAGCGAGTGGGTTGCCTGAGCTTGCGGGTTTGAGACCAGCCCAGGCAACTTGGCAAGACCTTGTCTCCACAATAAAATAAAAAAAATAGCCCAGTGTGGTTGTGTATGTCTGTAGTTCTGGCTACTCAGAAGGCTGAGGCGGAAGGATCACTGGTGCCCAGGAGGTCGACGCTGGGGTGGCCATGAGCGTGTGTGCCACTGCACTCCAGCCTGGGTGAAGGAGTGAGACTCCAACTCAAAATAATAATAACAGTTCTAATGCAAGAGCAACAACAACATGGCTATCTGAAATCATAAAAATGGACAGTCTTCATGCTTCATAAAAAATACCAAGAGGTCAAATCTGAAGTGCTTTCTGGATAAATGTTTCAGTTCATTTTTTTAAGAGAATACACTTAGCATGTGAGTGTTTTATATAAAGCTTGAGGTTAGGAGAGGCAAAATGAAAGAAATTATTTTTAACTACTAAGATGTTATTTTGCACGCTACATTAAGTTACTGATTTTATAGACTTAATTTAAATCACAAACACTGGATACTTTTAGTATTCATAATTTTATGTGAAAATGAATATTTACATTCAGCATGACTTGAAATATGTTCATTTGTCCAAGAACAAAAAACAGTTACTTTGAAGTAACAAAAGAGTCACTCCTGGCTGGGTGTGGTGGATCATACCTGCAATCCCAGCACTTTGGGAGGCTGAGGTGAGAGGACTGCTTCAGCCCAGGAGTTTCAGACTAACTTAGGCAACAAAGTGAGACCTTGTCTCTACAAAAAATTTTAAAAAATAACCAGGCGTGGTGGCATGTGCCCACCGTCCTACCTACACAGAAGGCGGAGGCATAAGGATCACCTGAGCACAAGAAGTCAAGGCTGCGGTGAGCTGTGATTGTGCCACTATACTCCAGACTGGGCAGCACAGTGAGACCCCGACAAAAAACAAAAACGAGTCAGAAACCAAAAGAGTCACTTTTAAGAATGATAATCAATGAGGAAGATGTAGATAACATCCCAGAAGGAAGAAAAAGAGAACTAAAACTTTTGGTTCAAGCAGTTAAAAATTACAGTATATAAGTTCTTTAAAGAGGCATGGATGAGTTCATTTTAGTTAACTGCTTATTAGCCACTAGGGGGCAGCGACTGCCCAAATCGTTCTGTACAGGTCCATATACAAGTAGACATTAAAAATAAATACACATAGCCGTGCTCGGTGGCTCAGCCTGTAATCCCGCGCCTTTGGGAGGCTGAGGTGAGTGAATTGCCTGAGCCCGCGGGTTCGAGACCCGCCTGGGCAAGCGAGACCTCATCTCTACAATAAATCAAATAATCAGCCGGGCGTGGTAGCGCGCGCCTGTAGTTCCAGCTACTTGGAAGGCTGAGGCGGAAGGATCGCCGGAGCCCAGCAGGTCGAGGCTGCGGTGGCC
>CAUYQG010125628.1:0-24845 GCA_963574415.1 Tarsius wallacei | reverse complement strand
GTTGGCGTCTCACTCCGTCACCCAGACTGGAGTGCAGTGGCCGCTTCCGGCCACCGCAGCCTCGACCTGCTGGGCTCCGGCAATCCTTCCACCTCAGCCTTCCGAGTAGCCGGAACTACAGGTGCGCGCTGCCACGCCCGGCTAATTTTTTTTTTTTTTTTGATTTATTGTAGAGATGAGGTTTCGCCTGCCCAGGCGGGTCTCGAACCCGCGGGCTCAGGCAATCCACTCACCTCAGCCTCCCAAGGCGCGGGATGACAGGCTGAGCCACCGAGCCCGGCTGGGACTATATTTAATAAGGACATATGGCATATTTTGTCATTTCTAAAAGGGCAGATTTTCTAACCAAAAAATTATAAATAAGTGCAGTGATGGATATGTTAATTGGCTTGACTTAATCCACGATGTAGTCATACATCGAAACATCACATGGTACACCATAAATAAACACCATTTTTGTTTGTCAATTAAACAAATACTACCTTGTGCAGAAAAAGCATGAAGAGGAAACAGCCCGTGTTTTTACTTTTTGAGCCTCCCCTGGTGCAGGCAGCAGCAAGATCAAGGCTTCAGCCACGACATTTCCTTAGTTCAAGGCAGAGATGAGTGGCCACACGTGGCCCTGGCCAGCATAAGGAGACAGTGAGTCAGGTGATCACTATGTTCCCTGGAGACACGGAGGGCAGGAGCTTGTGCTCTGGAGGTGAGTGGCTTGGATCAAACCTGGCTCTGTCATTCCTTCGCTGTGTGACCTTGAGTGAGTCGCACAGTCCATCTGGGCTTCCGCATTCTTGCTTGTAAGTGGGGGCAATAATAATACCCTTCCCACTGATGGGCATATTAATGGATTAGTAAACCACTGAGATCCATTCCCAGCATAAGGTGAATCCTCAGTCAACGCGCACTGTGATTCATAAAGTCTCTGGTCTGTGGCTGTTGGGTGGTGACTCGGTTGCTGGGTAAGAAACAAGGTGGCCCCAGCTCTAGTACTAAAAAGAGGTCTGGCCGGATGCAGTTCTCACAGCTATAACCCCAGTGCTTTGGGAAGCCGAAAAAGGAGAATGGTTAGAGGCCGGGAGTTCTAGACCAGCCTGGGCAACACAGCAAGACCCTGTCTCTATGAAAACAAAACAAGACATCAGAAGCCGGTGTGCATCTTACCACTGTCTTAGTTTGGTGCCTCCAAAAGCATGGTCCGAGACAGGGCTTGGGTGTAGGCACTTTTTTTGGGAGGTGACCCCAGGAGCAGGGGGAGGTGGGACAGCAGGACAAGGTTGAAGGGGAGGCAGATCGAAGGGGCTGTGGGATCTGAGTCCACGAGGACCCCTGAAAGGTGTGCAGAAGCCCTGTGTGCTGTGTTGAATCGTGTCCTTCCAGAACTCGTGTCCACCGAGAGCCTCTGAATAGGACCTTATTTGGAAGCAGAGTATTTGTAGATGCAATTGCTTAGGATAACGTCATACTGGATTAGGGTGGGCCCTAAATTCAATGACTGACGTCCTTGTAGGAAGCTAGGCGACAGCTACGGCATGGCTTTTCTCTCAGGACCTCGGAGAAAACTAACCCCGTTGACACCTAGATTGCAGACTCCTGGCTCCCAGAGCTGTGAGCAAATACATTCCTGTTGTTTTAAGCCACCCGTTTGTGACACTTCGTTACAGCAGCAGAAAACCAACATAGCCTCTCAGAACTGCCGGTGCATGCCCCCTGCCATGACTCTTTTCCCAGCCCACCCAAGATTTCTTTCATTCACTCACTCATTCATTCATTCAGCACCCATTCCCTAAACCACTGCTGTCTAGAGGGACAACTAGATCCGATGTCTGGGCTCAGGGAGGGAGACACTCACATCACGAGGACGCAACACTCAAGCTTGGTGTTTGCTGGAAACAGAGCCCAGGGGAGCACCGAGGGCAGATCCGGCCCAGCTGGGGCTGGGGATGGTGGACAGGAAGCGGGGCAGTAAGACTGCCCGAGAAGACTGCTCCTGCGGAGGAGACAGCATGTGCCAGGCATCGCGGCGAGTCAGAATGGAGGATTTGGGGAAAAGCACGTGGTTTGGTACTGTGGGAGGGTCAGGAGATGACCGCTGGGGTCTGATGAGGGTGGGGGTCTGCCGCCTCCAGCATTCCTCTGTGCCCATCCTTCCGTGACCCTCGGCCTCTCTTACTTTGCAGACTGTCCTTTCCCTACGCCGTGAGGTCCTGATGGGCTTGACCCTGGTACCCTGTGCCCCTGGCTACAGAGCGGGGCCCAGGAGTAAGCATACGACTCAGGCTGGGCCGACAGAATCCTTGCCTGGGACTTTGAATAGAGTTGCCACAAGGAGAAAATCTCTCTTATCTTTCTGTGTGGTTTGGTTAGAGCTGGGAATGGCCTGAGACTCGGCTTTTTCCTCCTGCATGGAGGAGGTTCATGAGGAAGGCCGTTGAGAGAAGGACATGGCATAGCCTGTCCTACACAGTCTCGTGTCAACCCTTTCTTATGTAGACCCGTTGGTGTTGCCGTTCACACCTCAATAGGTCTTTGCGGACCATGCCTTTGCAGACGTAATTGAGGAAGGATCTCGAGACAACTTTATGCTGCGTTTTGGTGGGTCTTAAAACCAATGATGAGACCCCCAGAAGCAACAGAAAAGGAGAAGATACACTGAGAGAAACCCAAGCAAGACGAGAGTCCGTGTGAGGCAGAGATTGGAGTGATGTGATCCCTAGCCAAGGAACGCCTGGAGCCACCAGGAGCTGAAAGGCAGGAAGGACCCTCCCCTAGAGCCTCCAGAGGGGGTGCAGCCCTGTGACACCTTGATTTCAAGGGAAAGCAAGGCTGGGGAAGAACAGGCCTTTGCCACGTTGACCCACTGCCCTGAGGACTGTCAGAGGCACTCCTGTGCAAAAGCTCAGATCCTCCTGGCCTCACCTTTCTCTGATCACAGGCTTTACCCTGCCTCTGGCAGCAGCAATCTGATGGCATCTCACATGGTGTTTTTCTGTCAACACTAGGCTCAGGATGCTGCAAGAAGCCTGGCACGTGCACTACCTGGAAATGTGAGAAATGCACACCCAGTGGGCTAACTTTTGACCAGTGGGACTTGAGAGCCAGTGGAGAATCGCTGTGCTCTCTCTCCCTTGTATGACTGCTCTGAGATGATTCTCATGGAAGAATTGGAGATCAGGCCCCCCGTCACCACTGGTGGGGCCAGTGCCTCCCTCCAGTCAGCTCATGCTGTGTCCCCCACACCTGTGCCAGGGACTGCACCCTAATAAAGTTCCCGTGTGAAAGCCTTGGTCTCAGGCTCTGCTATCTGGGAATCCAGGCTCAGGCAGGCTTCGTGGGTGATTCCCAAGCAGGGATGCGTCCGTCCACCCCATATTCTGCTGCCAGCGATGTTCCTGACAGTGAAAGCCATGTACTAAATAAGTAAATAGAATAACCATGTACTAAATAAGACCCAGATGAGGCTGTCTTAACAAGCAACCTTGAATACAGCAACTTCAAAAGGAAGACGTTTATTTTTCACTCACATGGGGTCTGGGTAGACAGGCCAGGGCTGGGGAGGAGTTGAGAAGCAGAGGACTTCCATCTCGTTCTCTGCTGTCACCGTGGCTTGTACTAAGGCGTACTCCCATCACAGTCCTGCTGGCAGGAAGAGGCTAGAGGACGGGGAGGGCTCCGCTCACACTTCCCCCGCCAAAATGTGGTCACATGGCCGTTCTTGCCACTGCCAGAGGAGTTAAGAAGCATGGTTTCGGCTAGACGGCCCTGTCCCTGGCCCAAACAAGGAGATTCTGTGATCAGAGAGAAATAGGAAGGATGGACGCTGGGAGACAAGAGCATGCCCTGCTGCAAACCACACTGCTTCCTGGAATCTACAACTACAGACGCCCTACGGCGCAAAACAACCCAAACAACTTCCTGGGAACGCAGTGAACATGGGTGACCTTGATCAAGGGCCTGGGTCCTTCGCATTCAGGAGCAGCTAGCAGCCTCAAAACAATCCTAAGCGCCTGATGCGCTCTCATTCCCATTTTATGGTTGAGAAAGCTGAGACTCCGAATGCCAAGAAACTTTCTCAAGGCCAGGAAATGCTGTAGCTGGAATCTGACTCCAAGCACAGTCGCCTGAGCCAGGTTCTCGACTCCCACATCACACTGCCTCCCTCGAGCCACAGAATGCCTGCTTCCTCTTCTCACCCTCCCTGGGTCACGGTGGAAGACGGACTGTGGGGTGGCCCGCACGAGCTGATGTCCATACTCTTGTGGGATCCCTTCCCTTTAAGTGTGGTTGAGGCCTGCAGTGTGTGATGGGACATGCATGAATACCGTACACGAGATCGCAACCTCTGTCCTGCTGAATGTGAAGAAGCAAGAAGTCAAGCTACTCAATGGAGAGAGCAATGGTCTGAGGGCAGCTCTAGCCTCCAGGCAAAAAGGAAAAGCGAGGCCCTCAGCCCAGCAACCTGCGAGGAACTGCCCGAATTTGAGCACAAAAGCAGACCTTTTCCCCAGTCAAGCCTCGGATGAGACCACAGCCCCAGCCAACATCTTGATTGCAGTTTTGTGAGAGCTTGGAGCAGAGGACCCAGCCAAGTTGTGACCAGATTCCTCACCATTAGAAATTATGAGACCATAAATGGGAGTTGGTTTAAGCTGCTCAGTTCGTGGTAATAGTGTTATGTAGTCATACATAACTAATATAGCTTTGGTTTCTGAAAATGAGTGAAATACATCATCTTGTAGATGTATACTCAGCCAGCAGGAAGGAAACCCTTCTCTTGTATCAGCTGTAATACTTTTCTGTCCCATGCTGTAACAGAGTACCACAGACTTGGTGGCTTAAAACAACACAGATTTATTCACATGCAGTTACAGAGGTCAGAATTCCGAAATCCGTCTTACTGGGCTAAAATTAAGGCATGGGGCAGGGCTGGGACCTCCTGGAAGCTCTAGGGGAGAACGTTTTTCTTGTCTTTTGCAGCGTCTAGAGGCTACCTGCATTCCTTGGTGCATGGCTTCTTCCTTCATCTTCAAACCTCTGCTTCCACCATCACGTCACTTTTCTGACCCTGACTCTCTGTCTCCTGTTTATAAGCACACTCTTGATTACATTGGGGCAACTCAGATAATCAGGATAGTTAATATGTGTTTTTTTAAGCTGCTAATTTTGCAGTAACATTGTTACACAGCACTTGGAAGCTAATACTATTTGTATGAGTCAGGATTTGAGTCCCGAGAAACAGGACCAATAGGATCTCTAGAGATATAGAAGAGGAGATGTATGAGGAGAATTGGCTCGTGTGATTACGGAGTCCAAAAAGTCACTCAGTATGCCATCTGCAAGCTGAAGACCCAGGACAGCCAGTGGTATAATTCAGTTTGAGTCTGAAGGCCCAAGCCCTAGGAGAGTTGACGGCGTAACTTCTAGTCTGAGGCCAAAGACCTGAGAATCAGGAGCTCTGATTGGATGTCCCAGCTCAAGAAGACAGACCACACTTGGCCCTCCTCCACTATTTTGTTCTATCCAGGCCCTCAACTGTTCTGGTGATGTCCACCCGCACTGGTGAAAGTGGATCTTCTTTACTCCGTCTACAGATTCAAAGGCTAATTTCTTCCAGAGACACCCTCACAGACACCCAGAAATGTTTCACCAGCTATCTGAGTATCCCATAACCCAGTTAGTTGACACATGAAATTAACCACCTCAAGAGCCTTACTTAACTCAATCACAGTGCAAATTCCTTTTGTGTGTGAGGGAACATATTCACATATTCTGAGGATCAGGACATGGACACCTATGGGGCCATTATTCAGCCCACCACATCACCACACATTAGAAACACAACCAATGCTGGTTTACCAAGAATTCCATGGTAGCTGGTCTGTTCAATCATCTATTCTAGGATACCTACCGTATGCCTGGCATAGTACTGGTCATTGCAAATAAATGTGTCATTTCTGCTCTATCGGGGTTGAGAGAAGAAACATCTGAACAGTTGTAATGGAAAAATGGAAAGTTTATATTTTCCCATCACCTATCGTATGCTTATTCGCTTTCTGTTTCATATTGCTATGAACTCAGTGGCTTAAAATAACACAAATGTATATTCTTTGAGTTCTGTAGGTCAGAAGCCCAACACGGGTCTAAAATCAAGGTGTCAGCAGGGCTGTGCTCCTTTCTGGAAGCTGCAGAGGAGGATTTTTGTCCTTGTCTCTTCCAGCTGCTAGAGGCACCAGCATACCCTGGGTCAGGGCCCCCTCCCCATCTTCAAAACCAGCAACTTCAAGCTGCCACCTTCTCAGGCTGCCACCTATCTGGTTCTCTGTCTTCTGCCTTTTTCTTCCACTTATAAGGACCCTTGGAATGACATCAGGCCACCCAGGTCACTCAGAATTAGCTCCCCATCACAAAGACAGTGGATAAGCAACTTTAATTCCATGTGTCACTTTAATTCCCCTTTGCCATGCACCTGATGTACTCACAGGCTCTAAGGAGTAAAAAGAGGACATTTTTGAGGGGTCATTATTCTGCCTACTATGATATGCCACATTTGGCACTAGCATTTTGAAAGCATGATTGCATTTAGTCCCCAGAACAATGAGGTAAATACGATTATAATCTCCATTCTACAGATCGGAAGTGGGGTAGAGGCAAATTATGCAATTTTCTCAAAGTCTCACAGCTGGTCCATGGTCGAATTTGACACCAGAACTTTGGACTTAAAGGCCACTCTTATAGCCATTGCACCACACTGCCTCTTAAGAAATACGTACTATGTTTTATAGTAGGCCTGTGCTATGTTTTATAAGCTGCAATAAATTGCCAGTTTCCTTAATATAAAGAAACCCCTAACTTTTGAGTTTGCAACAGAGACTCTCCACCAAGGGACAGAATGGGGCCTCACAGTCCCAATTCTCTTTACTTCACAGACTTTATGCCATGGGTGCTACCATGGCCAGCCTCTCTGGTCTAGGGGAAATTGGGTGGAGAAGTGTTCCACTTCCATATCCTCACAGAGTTAAATTAAGGGCCAATAGCTGGCCAGGTACTATGGTTTATGCCTGTAATCCTAACACTTTGGGAGGCCAAGGAGGAAAGATCATTTGAGGCCAGGAGTTTGAGTCCAGCCTGGGCAACATGGTGAGACCTTGTCTCTACAAAAAAAATTTGTTTAAATTAAAAAAGCATGGTGTTGCACTCCTGTAGTCCCAGCTACTCAAGAGGATTGCTTGAGTCCAGGAATCTGAGGTTGTTGGTAAGCCATAATTGTGCCACTGTACTCCAGCCTGGGCAACAGAGGGAGACCTTGTCTCAAAATAAGGAAAAAAAAATGGGAGGACAACAACAGCTGAGCATGTTCCTGGAGAACTTATGAAAGGGGCCAAATCATTCCTGGGGCAGCAAGAGGGGCAGAATTATATAAATCAAAACCTCCCTCAAGGGCAATTTTGTGAGGTGCCTCTTCATGGGTTAAAGAATAAGACTCCTAAAGGCAGACTTGAAGATTAATAGACAGGTTTTTTTTTGTTTTTGTTTTGTTTTGTTTTTGAGTTGGAGTCTCACTCAATCTCCCAGACTGGAGTGCAGTGGCCACTCCCAGCCACCGCAGCCTCGACCTGCTGGGCTCCGGCGATCCTTCCGCCTCAGCCTTCCGAGTAGCTGGAACTACAGGCATGCGCTACCACGCCCGGCCAATTTTTTGATTTATTGTAGAGATGAGGTCTCGCCAAGTTGCCCAGGCGGGTCTCGAACCCACGGACTCAGGCAATCCACTCACCTCAGCTTCCCAAGGCGCGGGATTACAGGCAGAGCCACAGAGCCCAGCAATAGACAGTTTATGTAATCTAAGTAAGGAGGTCTCAGTTAATTGTAGAAGTTTTGTTTTACTCTGTGAAGCCTGCAAGTTTGGGCCAGAGCAGAATTGTTTTGACAGCAAAGGAGAGGTTGAAGTGGCCACCAGGGGTCTCACTTCCCCATACTTGCCACACTTTTCTGCATGCCGGACAAAAGCCCCACATCCCCTCACAGCCTGCCAGCGTGAATTTGAAGTCAAAGCTTCAGGGACATTAGTCTGAAGGGCAGATTGTCAGCCTGCTCAGGGCTTTCCAAACACTTCATTCTCTTTACAGAGATTCTTCCCTTCATGTCTGTTCTGTAACACAGTTGACATACGACTAAAAGTTTCTATCAAGATTTCTTCCCTAGAGGCCAAAAGATTTCCAAAGGGAAATACATAGGAAGAGGAACACAAAACAACATCAGCTCAGCAGGCTATGCCATCCTGCCCTCTGACCCGCTCCACTCACCATCTTGGCACCCACTGCCTGGAAAACCACCCTGCCAGACACATCCGCTCTTGATGCATGCTGATCTGAAGAGATACAAGCAGGTCCTGCCCCGTCAGCCCAGGGCCCATCCTCCAAGACTCAAATTCCTAGCTGAGAATGCAGGTCTCCATTTGACTGACACCAGAAGGGCTCTTTAGAGGTGATGAGGCTGTGAGCCCCAGGAGGCCCCTGGAAGCAAACACCATCTCCACCAAGCCTTTCATTCTTAAAAGACACACACGCGCGCTCGCACACACACACACACACACACACACACACACACACACACACACAAAGACCGGAGAGAAGAAAACCACAGAACACACACAGAATCAACACAGTTACTCCTCACGATAATTTGATGAAGTACCATCGTCTGGGTGGGCTCAGTGGCTCATGCCTGTAGGCCCAGCACGTTGGGAGGCCAAGGCAAGGGGATCACTTGAAGCCAGAAATTTGAGACCAGACTGGACAATATAGCAAGACCCTGTTTCTAAAAAAAAAATGTAAGTACCATGAACTCTTTTTACAGAGCAGAAAACTGAGGCTCAGGAGATGGCGTGATTTCTCCAACCCACTCAGGAAGTAGTGAAGCCATGGTCTGATGAAGCTTTTTCAGACTGCAGAAACCACACTGCCTCCCTATGATAAAGGAAAAAAAAATAATAAGTGCACACAACTGTCTTGGCCTCTCTAACCCCCTTCTCATGTCGCCACTTAATATTCAAAAGCGGAGAATTTCCACACCGGAGAATCAAAAGCCTGAAGATTTTCCCTAGAAGGCCTCGGAGCTCGATTTCTCACAAACGGCCCCAAGGATGGAAAAAGTCTCCCAAATTGAGACTGGCAGGAAAGCAGGGCCCATTTTGCCTGATTTTCTTCTCTCCTTTCTTGGCACCGGTAGGCTCAGTTCACGCCAGTGGAAAATTCCCAAGTGCCAAGCGGTTCTCAGATAATCGGCATGCAAAACAAAACAAAACAAAAGCCTTTCGGCCGAGACAGCCCTTGAGGGGTTAACGCGGGGCTCCAGCCAAAACATATATTTTTTCAGATTCTTGACATCATTTTCACGCTGATCAGGAGACTTGTGCCCGGCCTCGGCCTGCAATGGCTTCAGTCTGTCACTGAGACCAGCACTGGGCCGGTCGTACCGGAGCCCGGATTTGGGGTGGGGCCAAGAGAGCCCCAGGCCCAGACTGTCTGACCTCTGCTCAGCCGAGGCACGCAAACGCCCCAGGGGAAATGCCAAGGGCTGCCCAGGAGGGCCAAGGAAGAAGAGTCCCTGCTGGCCCAGACTCGGGCGAGGAAGAAGGATGGAGAGAGGCGGCGATTTGGAGAGCCTGAGAAGGACCGAGAGAGACTGATTAGCCAAGAGTCTGTATGTGCACGCTGGAAGACAGTGTCTAGGATCCATGAGACAAAAGGTTTTTCTAATCCTTTATCATTCAGTCTCTTATTAACAAGAATATTTGTATTGAGTCACTTATTCAATGTTTGTTGAGCACCTATGTAGCAGGCACTGTGCAGAAATCGAGAATTCAGCCGTGAGCAGAGCAACCAAGGCCCCGGCCGGCAGGGAGCTTTCACCCTGACCACAGAGATAAGCCTTCAAGAGGGCAGTGACATGGGAGTTAAGTGCAGCTGAAGAGGCCATGAGAGCACACAGGACAGGAAAATCTGGTGTGTGTTTGGCACCGATGTTTTCGCAAAGCATGCCCCCACACGCCTTGTAGTTTTCGTTTTCCAGACACACTTGCCAGGTGGAGACTGTGTTATCATTGGAGTCATCCCACGTTGGAGATGAGGAAGCCTAGGCTCAGAGAGGCGAGGGAGCTAGCTGGGGTAACACAGGGCAGCCAGAAGCCAGGCGTGAGATGCACTGACTAGCACGGCACAAGGCCCCTCTGCTCACAGGCCCCGGGCAGATGTACAGGCCAGGCCCAGCTGGGGCAGGCTGACTCCACATGGTTGAGAAGCTGCCTGCCTGCCAGCCGGCCCTCAGGGGCCTTCTTGGGGAACTCAGCAGGCCCGAGGAAAAGACACGGGAAAGTGGCCCGGTAAGACCCTCCAAAGCCACCTCTGATCACTCTCCGTTGCCCTCCCATCCACAGGTTAGTTATGACAGGAACCCCACTTCCCGGGTCAAGAGATCCCTAGAGGGTCCATAGACACAACCCAGCTCCATGACACTGATGTCACAGAGCTCAAACTCCAGACAGGCTCTGCCTGTGCCCACGTGCGTGAGGAGATACCTTTTCCAAGTGGCGTGCCCCCTTCCCTCCACTCCTGCAACCGTCCCGGCCGAGGTTAGTGATGGACAGGGTTCCCGGAGAAGAGGACTACCTGGGGCCGCACACCTGGGGGCAGCGTGCAGTTACCTGCTCACGTTCCCTCTTGCCCAAACTGCAAGTCGGAGAGTGCTGTGTTCTGACCCGGCTTCACGACTTGTCTCCGTCTGCTTAGGCTGCTATAACCAAGCCCTGTAGACGGGGCGGCTTATGAACAGACATTGATTTGTCTCCGCTCTAAATGCTGGAAGTCCAAGATGAAGTTGCCAGCACAGTCAGGCTCTGGTGAGGGCCCACTTCTGGGTTGCAGATGGCTGACTTCTCGCATCCTTACACAGCAGAAAGCAAGCCAGTGAGCTCTCTGGCTGTTAGAAAGGCGTAAAATAATCGCATTTATGAAGGCCTCATCATCAAGACCTAATTATCTCCCAAACGCCCCCCTCTAAATGCCATCACGTTGTAATTAGAGCTGCAACGTATAAATTTGGGGGGACTCACAGGGTCCATAACACCACCCTAAAGCTGTGTGACGCTTACTGAGCTGTTCCATTCTGAACCTTGGATCCCTCTCCTGTCTGGTGGGGACACCTGATGCTAGTTGAGTGGTCCTGAGGCCGTGCCTGGCACAAATGTCCGGGCCTCCGTACGGGCATTTGTGTCATTTCCTTCTCTCCACCCTCAGTGGCAAGGACCGCCATGTGCCCCAGCCCCAGTCCCTGACATCAGGCCAGGTGTAGAGGAGGCACAAAGAGAATTTCTTTTTTCTGAAAGCTGGTTCATTTTTTCTGCCTCGCTCTTTACCGTGGGGCTCTAGGGGATAGACCTACAAAGGATTTGGACACATTCTCTCAGCTCATGAATCAGGATATGTTTCCAGGTCTCAGAGATTCACAACCCCCTAAACTGGGAGCAAGAGTTAGGAGTCAGGAGTCTCGACTTCTAGCTCGGGTTAAAAGTTCCAGCTCCGCCGGGCTCGGTGGCTCGGCCTGTCATCCCTCGCCTGGGGAGGCTGAGGTGAGTGGATTGCCTGAGCCCGCGGGGTCGAGACCCGCCTGGGCAACTTGGCGAGACCTCATCTCTACAATAAACCAAAAAATCAGCCGGGCGTGGTAGCGTGTGCCTGTAGTTTCAGCTACTCGGGAGGCTGAGGCGGAAGGATCGCCGGAGCCCAGCGGGTCGAGGCTGCGGTGGCCGGGAGCGGCCGCTGCACTCCAGTCTGGGTGACGGAGTGAGACTCCAACTCAAAAAAAAAAAAGTTCCAGCTCCACCACATGCTAGCTGCATGACATTAACAAATTATTCGCCTTTTCTGGGCCTCTGTTTCTCAATCACAGGGTTGGGCTCCTAAGAATCTTTCCACCCTGACACTCACGGAGGTCTTCGTATTTCAAGAACAGACCCAGAGACTCCCTCCAGGCCCTGCGTCTCTCTTGAATGTTGTGGACCAGTGCTGATTTCGGAGCCACGATTCTTCACTGGCACTGTGTGATCTGAGCCACGCACAGAACCTTGTTTAAATTGCCCATGTGGAGTCCCATCTCGAGAGAGGTATGACCCTGGGATACGAGGAGGAGGTTTTCACATACAGCCTGCAGAGAAAACTGCAGAGTCTGCAAGAAATTAACCAAGCTTGAGATCAAAAGAAATGCCAACCCAAGTTAGCTATACTGGGTCTCCAGAAACCAGTGGGTTGTGCATGGGAGAATTCTGAGGTGTTGTAAGCTTATATTTTCATTTTAAAAAACTTGTCCCAATAGCATGGCTTCCTGAAGCTGCTCTAACAAATTACCCACAAGCTTGCGGTCATTAAGCAACGTAAGTTTATTATCTCATAGTTCCAGAGGCTATGGAACTATGCGATAATAAAACCAAGGTCCGAAACCAAGATGACAGCAGGGTCATGCTCCCTCCTACAGCTCTAGGCAAGAATTCTTCCTTGTCTCTTCCAGCTCCTGGTGACTGTGGCATTTCTGGACTGGGGCCACATCCTTCCAATCTCTGCTGCCAGGGTCACTTTGCCTCCTCCTCATCTCTGTGTGTCTCCTATAAGGACACTTGACCTTGGATATCATCAGCTATAAACCAGGATTATCTTCTCACCTCAGGATTCTTACTTAACCACATCTGCAAAGGACTTTGTTCCAAATAAATTCACAACAACAGGTTACAGAGATTGGGATGCTGGCATATGTTTTGAGCAGGCCACCATTCAACCCACTGCAGAGTATGTTTGACGATTTTTGTACTTTATAAAATGGAATTATGCTAGAATGAACCCTATTCTAATCTCTCTCTCTCTCTCTCTCTCTCTCTCTCTCTTGAGTCAGAGTCTCACTCTGTCTCCCAGGCTAGAGTGCAATGGCATGATCATGGCTCACCACAGCCTCAAACTCCTGGACTCAAGCGATCCTCCTGCCTCAGCCTCCCAAGTAGCTAAGACTACAGTCATGGGCCATTATGCCCAGCTAATTTTTCTGAATTCCTGTAGAGACAAGATCTCATTAGGTTTCTAGGCTGGTCCCATACTCCTGGACTTGAGCAATCCTCCCTCCTCGACCTCCCAAAGTTCTGGGACTACAGGTGTGCACCACCATGTCTGGCAGGCTTCCATTTTTTTTTAAAGCAGGATTTATTGAGAGGACAGAAAAGCTCTCACAGTGGGAGGGGACCTGAAGGGGTTGCCCTTGCTTCCATTTTTTAAGATGAGGAAACTAAGGCCCCAAAGGAGGCTTGACTTATCTCAAGTCATACAGCTAAGAAGTCTTGAGGTTGGAGATGACATACGTGCCCCTCCACAGGGTTGAACCCATTGTGGTATGTTTCATTGTGAAAGAGTATGCTGCTGGTGAAAAGAATAAGGGTGTTCTACATGGGCTGAAGTAGCTGGATGGCCAACACCTATGCTTAAATTAGAAAAGAAAGCCGCACAAAACTGTAGGCTGACTGTGCAATGTTCTATCCATTCCTGTGTGCGTGTGTGTGTACAAAGACCTGGGGATGGTTAAGAGTTAGGGGTAGAGAGCAGACTCTCGAGACAGATCTGCCCTCATCCCCTCCCCTCCGCCCACAAAACCACTGGCATTGGCCAGACGTGGTGGCTCACGTCTGTAATCCCAGCATTTCGGGAGGCAGAGGTGGGAGGATCACCTGAGCCCTGGAGATTGAGGCTGCGGTGAGCTATGATCTCGCCACTGCACTCCAGCCTGGACGACGGAGCAAAGCCTCATCTCAAAAGCAAAACAAAAAACCACTGGCTTTGAACAAATACAGAACTTCTCTTTCTTCGTCTGCGGTATGGGGAAAAAGAATGCTTAGCTTGAGGTTGTAATGAGACAGTGGCTACCAAGTGGCTGATGCACTGAGTGACAACAGTCACTATTATCTTTGTTATCATCAGTGACTTTGTTATTCTTCAAACGTCCCAGTAAAGGTCTCTATTTCCATATAAACACTGCAGATTAAATGCACACATTCATTTCCGTTTCCTTCAACCAGTTCCCTAAAATGACAGCGAAGGAATTTTAAAAAGACGTTAATCTACAAGGGAGAAGAGAGCAAGAGCCAAGAGGCATCGACGAGATTTTGGAGGGTCGAAAGTGGTAGGCAAGTGGTTGGTACCCGACATGGCAGAGAAGGCTCGCGGGAAACCCCAGCCTTTGCGGGGCGTGCCCACGGGTAAGCTGCTCGTGCCCAGAGCCAGAGGACAACAGCCCAGTGGCAAGAGGCCCAGGATCCCCGAAGGACGGGACAAGAGACTGGTCGGGAGCAGAGGATGGTGGGAAGGCCCTCACCACAGGCCGCGAGATGAATACCCCTCTCCCGTTCTAGTGAGCCACCAGGGTTTCTCTCTGGAGAAATGGACCCCAATAGGCTCTGGCTTCGGGGACACCGATGCATCTGAAGGTGGCGTCATGGCACCTGGCTGAAGACAGGGCGCAAAGGGGAACCCTGCACTCACCCCGGTGAGAGCACGGGGTGCCTTCCCCTACTCAGCTCCCATAAACCTGGCAGCAGGGCTCTGACCTCGCTGCCCACCCCTTGGGAAGAAACTGGAGGGATCCTCTCTGGGGACCCCCACTGGCTTATGGGGAAAATCCTGCAGAGACTGTCACGTGTGCTGCCCAGATGAAATGATGGATCACTGATTTCTTGCCTGACCGGGTAGCCCACCTGCCTGCAAGCCTAGCCCATGCCCACAGGGTTCTTGCTAGACTTTTTGGGGCAAAGTTTGCCAGTCATTTGGGGAACACCTCTCAACATGAAAGAGAAAGATGAGAAGAAAAGAGAGAGAGAGACAGAGAGAGAGAGAGAGAGAGAGAGAAACTCAGAGAAAAGAGAGACAATGCAAGCAGAATAAACTTTTAAAAAAAATCTATAATTTCAAGCCTCAAAGAGATAAAATACGCATCTGTGAAACAAAAACAGGATGTATAATAAAGGGGACATTCAGAGAATATGAAAGAGCTTTTACAAATATAACAGCAAAAACAAAAGCATTGAGAAAAATGAATGAATGAAAGCTAAAACAGGCCGGGCACGGTGGCCTTTGGGAGGCTGAGGTAAGAGGTAAGAGGACTGCCTGAGGCCTTGGGTTTGAGACCAGCCTGGGCAACTTGGCGAGACCTCATCTCTACAATAAATTTAAAAAATTAGCTGGGTGTGGCAGCACGTGCCTATAGTTCCAGCTACTTGGGAGGCTGAGGCAGAAAGATCGCCTGAGCCCAGCAGGTTGATGCTGGGGTGGCCATAAGTGTGCCATTGCACTCCAGCCTGGGCGGATGGAGTGAGACCCCCAACTCAAAAATAAAAAAAAAAGAAAGATAAAATAGAGGAAATCTTCTGGAATAGAACATAAGAGAAGAGAGGTTTTTAAAGATTGTTTTAAATTAGAGGACCAGTCTAAGCAGCCTAACATCAACTAATCGGACGTCATAGGAATTCTGAAAATAGAAACGATTAAATTAGCAATTCAGATTACAGGTTCCTATTTGAAATGCTTGGGACCAGAAGTGGCTTAGATTTTTTTCCCCCAGATTTTGGAAGATTTACATATACATAATGAGATCTCTTGGGGATGGACCGAGACGAAACAGAATATTCATTTACGTTTCATATGCACCATCTATGTTTCATCTGCAACTTATGCACATAACCTACAGGTAATCGCATACAGTGCTTTAAATAAGTTTGTGCATGAAATAAAGTTTGTGTGCACTGACTCATCAGAAAGCAAAGACACCACTATTAGCCACCCAGGTGGACAGCCTCTGGCTGTCTGGCATCATCACCATGTTTGACTCTGAATTTATATGCCAAACAACCCATGTCTTCCACTAATTCACACAGAAGTGTCTAACCGTGAAAAATACAACAAACCATTAACCCAGTTTAGAAAAAATCACGGTGCAGGATAATTCAGCGGCACGACAGCCTCCCCGGAACACCTGTGTCAGCTGTTGGACAAAACGATCACAATCGACAGCTTCCAGTGTCCCCCTAAGAGGCCGCGTTTTGGTGAAAAGTCTGCTAGACCTTGTTTTTCTTTTCGTTTCTTTTTTTTAAGGTGAGAAGAAGCATCAGAAGCAGTTGAAGAACCAGAAAGTGGGTTCCTTGCAAATTAGGAGGTACTCCGCAAGGTGGCACTTAAAAACGAAATCTAGTTGACACGTAACCATTGTACATTTATGACATACAGAGTAAAATTCTGATACACGTACCCAATGTGCCATGAGCAAATTCAGCACCTAAACCTCGATCTTGTATTCGTGTTGGGAACATGACCAATGCCCTCTCCCAGCTTTTTGAGACGATACAATAAATGATTCTTAACTGCTACACCTATTCTTTCTGTCTAGCTATAATCTTGTACCGGACAGCTTTTTAAAATGTTTCCTCAGCCAGGCGCGATGGCTCAAGCCTATAATCCCAGCACTTTGGGAGACCGAGGTGAGAGGATCGCCTGAGACCGCAGATTCGAGACCCGCCTGGGCAACAGGGCGAGATCTCATCTCTACGATAGATTAAAAAATTAGCCGGGCGTGGTAGCGCGGCACCTGTGGTTCCGGCTACTTGGAAGGCCGAGGCGGAAGGATCGCCTGAGTCCAGCAGGTCGAGGCTGTGGTGGCCAGGAGCACACCTCTGCACTCCAGCCCTGGCGACAGAGTGAGACTCCAACTAAAAAACAAAAAGTTTCCTCCAGGGTCATTTGCCTCATTAACAACGTTTTTTGTCTCAGACCTCTCTCTTTGATTTTACAAGCAGACACGATTTCTTGCTCTGTTGTGAATGCACACGGCTCCAGTCCCTCAAGAAGCCTGTCGCACTCCACCACGCCATCAGGCAGCCATTTGGCTATTTCAGCATCGACCTATAAATGAACAAATGGAGCCTCGCTGTCAATATTAAAAACCTCTATATCCATTTCTTCCGGCTTACTGCTAAACTCTGAAGGCCTATGTTTTGCATATGCAAAGTCAGACGTTTCTAGTTTCCTCCTTTGACCTAAAGGAACCTTCGTACTCACTCTCTTGTTCATCGTCACTGAACCCAGTCACAGGTCAGAGATTGCAGCAGACACACACAGCTGTGTCTTGAGTCACAGTGTCCCACGTGTTCACAACAGCACCCAAGGGAAAACCCCCCCAAACTGAGTCTACCTATCAAAAACGTCATATTTATTTTGACATGCTTGAACTTCAGTCACCTTCAAAGTGCTCTCTGTTGGATGCAATACACCTAGTGATATGCTTTTTCCACTGCTCAAAACGGTCTTTTAACTCTTCAGTTTTAACGCCTTTTAGTGCTTCTGCCATTTTTTTGTTTCACCTCTTTCACATCAGTAAAACATTTCCCTTTGAGGGCTTTTTTCATTCAGGGAAACAAAAAAATAGTCCACTTGAGGTGAGATTGGGTGAATAGAGAGGGTGGGTCATGGGAGTCAGGTCATCTGTGGTCAAAAACTGGTGAACACTCAGTGTGGTGTGGGCAGCTTATTTGTGAACATTACCCATCATGAAATGGGCAAATGGGTTGAAAGAATCTTTAAAAAAATTCACTGAAGCTAAACGCAGTCTCACAACAGTGTTCGCTGGTACACTAATGCCTACGCATTTCTAGAACACTTACCTAGCAGGGGAAACCCATACTACAAGGATCACACCCTCCAAACATAATTCTGGGGTTTTTGGGGGTCTCCCTCATACATGGCATCCTTCACAATAGGCTCCTTTAGAAAATCTCCCATGCCCATGCCTCTGTTCACAGCTGCTCAAGAAAGTGTTTTTATGTTTACTATTCATTGCTGTAAGGATACCCCGGTTACATGCCTGAATTAATGAGGCTACATTGTGGGTAAAGTGCATGGAATCAACATTATTTTTTGATGAGAATTTCAGCTGGAGGATGAGCAGAACAGTTGTCAAGGGGGGAAACATCTTGTGGTCATCATTCCTGCAATGAGCGTGAGCTACTGGTACAAAATGTTTGGTAAATCGATCAAAAAAGATGTCCCCGTTAGCCCAATCATGGACTGGCAAGACACACACTCCTTGAAAACAGAGAAGCCACAAGCTTTTGCCTGTCACAGCGAGTTTACACCCACGCATGCCTGCTGCATTAGCATATCCTGCCATGGGTCGATTTGACCTTCCTTCCATGCAGTCTGATCTGGAAAAGCATCCTCCACTCCCGTGGGGGCTGTCTCATCAGCTGTAGTGTCTTTCTGGGGCAATAACACCAAACCAGTGATGTTTCTTGGCAGGAGTGGGATACAGCCAGGGTAGGGGGAAAACGCAACACCAGTAAGGGTACCTGATATCAAATCCGGCGAAGATGGGACCAAAGGGAGGCCCAAACTTTACCTGTACAATAACCACTTGTACCTGATCCCGAATTGTACCCTCACATCTTTAAAATAAATAAATAAGCAAACAAACAGACAAATAGAAACAGTGATGTTTCATCTGCACCATAGACTCATTCTGGTGTCAGATTTTCATCGCCGATGACTTTGGTAAACCCATCTATGAATTTCTTCTACTGTTTCATAATCAGTAGATGCCTTTTCACCATAGATCTTTAAAAGTTTTCTGCTGTGTCTTTTCTTAAATTTCTGCAATTGGTCTGTCGAATATTCACAATTCCTTCCATTTGTTTCAGACAAAATTTGTGACAGAACTTTGTTCGTTTCACAATTAGCAGACCATTAAGTGGCCTGTGTCCACTGTGAGGCTGATAGACCCACTCTTTTGACGCATAATTGAGATATTCATTTTTAGCTTTATGAAGCGTTTCTCTAATTTCCAAGAATGTCTGTTTATCGCTTTCAGCATAGAGCTTCAACTTTGGCCTTCAGTTTCCTCAGGTCCTAGAGGGTGGTCATTCTAACACCATTCACTTTTGTAAGGCATCTCACACTTGCACTGATAACCAGATTCTCCAACAGTCTGAATGCTTTCTCTTTTTCTTATCACTGTTGCCTATAGGGGGTATCTACAGGCCTTTGACATTTTCAGCAACATCTTGACAGCACACAGCAGAGAATAAGAAAACAAACAGCTGAGTAATGCACCTAGGTTTGGGCCCCAGGCAGGGCATTGTGGGGAATCTGCTGTGGGTGGGTCCAGCCTGCACACCTGCCATTTTATTCCGCCTTGTGGGCGTTACTTCCATGGGGGAATCTGGGTGTACACAGAAAAGATATATCACAGCGAAAAGGGGGGTGAGATGGTGAAGTAGTGTGTTACACACCTGCCTTTTTAAAGTGATTTGCCACATGAGGTCAGGCGTGAAATTCTGCACTCGTGACATCATATTCACACTCAAAAAGTTTCAGATTTTGGAGCGTTTCAGATTTCAGGTTTTGAGGTTAAGAATGCTCATTCTGGAATTTCTTGCAACTAAAGGCCATGGGTTTCCAGATTAAAAGAATTCATCTGGGTCCAGCACAAACAATAAAAAAGAAAAAAAAGGATTAATACCAATGTGCATGATGATAAAACTCCCAAGCAACAGGGAAAAGAAAAAGGTCCCAATAGCCTACAGAGAGAGAAAACAAAACAAGAACCAGAGTGACATCAGCCCATCAGCAGCTGGAAACAAGATCACAGAGAGATGGTTTCAAGGCTGGAGGAGGTACACGTCTACGCTCAAGCAAACGATCGTTGAAGCAAAAGAGAAGAATGAAGACAGCCGCAGACACGCAGAATTTTGAAACGTTTACTTCCCATGCAATCTGCCTCAGGAAGCTACCGAAAGAGATAGTCCAGTACAAGAAATCAACTAACCAAGTGGAAGACATAGAAACCAGGATGTCAGGGCTCCGATCCAGGAGAGGGCAAAGGGGACTTCTCGCGTGATGGAGCGAGAGTGTCAAGGTGGACAGCCGCGGGATGACCTGGAGCGCAAGTAGCGGTCGGAGGGTCATGTCCATCAGGAGAAGTGATTCCAAGAGAGAAAAACAAAACTGGGAGATCACCTGGCATGTGGGAATTTGCCCAGAATAGTTCTGCTTCTCTGAGAGCGCAAAGAATTAATGATAGGCACACAGGAAACCAAATAAAACAGAAAGGCTAGCATCAACTTCAAGAAAAAAAAGGTTACACAAGATTGGAAAGGCATTTAAAGTTAGGATAGTATGTGGCATGACTATGGACACTATTTGTGTGTTTATAACCTGTAATCCCGTACTTTGGAGGCTGAGATGAGTGGATTGCCTGAGCCCGCGGGTTCGAGACCTGCCTGGGCAACTTGGCGAGACATAATCTCTACAATAAATTAAAAAATGAGCCGGGCGTGGTAGCGCGCGCCTTTAGTTCCAGCTCTTTGGAAGGCTGAGGCGGAAGGATCGCCGGAGCCCAGCAGGTCGAGGCTGCAGTGGCCGGGAGCGGCCGCTGCACTCCAGTCTGGGCCACAGAGTGAGACTCCAACTCAAACAACAACAACAACAACAACAACAACAACAACAAAACAAAGAAAAAAGATACTCTAATTAGAATAAGGGGGTATGGGGAAAGCAATATAAGAGTTCATCTTTATCTTTGTAGTAGGAAGACCATCGATAATATCACATGTCAGAAAATCAAGAATTATCAGTATACAGATGCTACTTAGAAAGAGGTAAGAAAATGCCAGAAGTAATAACTAAAAGTTGAAAGTGTTTGCATCTGGGGAAAAGATTTGTGGTGGGCAGGGACGGGGCAAGGGTTGCTCTTTTCCATTATAAGCCTTTTAGAACTGCTTGACCTTTAAAACTATGTATGACTTCTTTCATAAAAAATCAAAATTGATTTTATAAACGACTATTAAAATGGATGGCCTCTAGGGCGAGAGAAAATATGCTCTAAACCCATATGTATTCCTTATATATTTTACAGTAGGAATGTGTTTAAGTGTAGCTTATATTAAAACACAAACTAAATTGTTAATGGTTGAAAAAAATGGGATGCCAGATTTGAACCCAGGACTCTGTCTGTGGGGACAGAGAGCACAGGGCTAGTGTCCAGGGGCAGTGAAGGGGGGATCTGGACCAGCAGGACACATAGGACTCAGACCAACAGGGGAGAGATACGAGAGGGAATTCCCATCTGTGAAAAGACACAGAATATTTGGCTCAAAACAAGAAACCCACACAGAGATTTTGGTCTGACGCTTTGGAAAACATTTGTTTTCTTTCCTCATAAAAAATGATGACGAACGGAATTATTTGAAATGAGGTTTTAACAAGGAAAAAAACTCATCACATTTCATTAGCTTTCTCCTACCGGCCCGTTATTAACAAGCCCAAGGACTGATTTTAAGAGTTTCAGCTTCTTTGTGATCTCCCGCGAAAGTCATCAACGCCAGAAAAGGACTCGGAGTTTGTTTATTGTTTCAGGGTTTTTTTGGTTAACATTCTTTCTTCTCCCTCTAAGTGTTTTCCCTGATTTATGCTTTTGCAACCACTTTCCAGACTGCTTTTGGAGCTTATTTATGTGCTAAAAAGGCAACTTACGCAAGCTTGGGTCCCTCGGTGTGAGTGGATTGAAAGAGCATGTGCTTTAGAGACACACAGAACTTAATTTGAATTCCAGATCCTGGTTCCTTCACTGTGTGATCTTGAGCGATTGACTCATCTACCCTGGGCTCCAGGATTCCTGAAAACCAGGGACTAGACGCCCACCTCACTGGGCTGTTACTGCAAAATCAAGAAATGGATGAAGAACCTAGTAAGCGCTCAGCAAATAGAAGTGAATCTTCCTTTCCCCGTCCACATATACAGAAAAGCATTCGGATGTTAACGACTTAAATGACTCTTTCTATAAAGGTATCCAGATTGAATTTCCTCCACTTACGTGCATTTTTAGTGACTTTTTTGTTTGTTTGTTTCGTTTGAATTGGGATCGCACTCTGTTGCCCAGGCTGGAGTGCAGTGGCACCATCACGGCTCACCATAGCCCCTCTCTCAGGCTTAGGCGGTCCTCCCACATCAGCTGGGACTACAGGTGTGCACCACCATGCCCAGCTAATTTTTGTTTTTTGGTAGAGACGAGGTCTCACTGTGTTGCCCAGGCAGTTGAGTACTTCTTGAAAATTCTTGTCCATAATGAGTAATTAATTAATAACATTTCACAGACGTCACAGACTGAGAATGGCTGATGAACTCTCTTATGAGAGCCTTGGAGTTTCCTGGCTGTGCTCGTGGTAGTAAAACAGCTTGACTCCTTCCTATTATACTTTAAGTCTCCGGGTCATCTGAGTTGTGGGGGGAAATAAAATCAACCAGTTGCCATGCAGAAGGCAGATTCTAGAAAAAACAGCACCGTGTGCAAACGGGATCAGAATCCAATCGTCTGGTTTTAATTCTGGCCCATTCCCCCCGTGCAACCCTGGGCAAACCCTTCAATGTTTCTGAGCTGTGGTTTCCTCATCTGGCCAAAGGGAATCACATCCCTGCCTTATCAAGCTCACTGATTCGTGCTGAGAATCTACAAGATGGGATTGCAGTTGAGGGCTCTGTCCGTGTGTCTTTTCTCCCAGTGTTTCCTCCACTCTTTTCTGCTCTTCTCTGGAGTAAGAGTAAGTATGAATTGGCTGAGTCCAGAGGCTCTGGAGCCGGGACGCTTGGGTTCAAATCCTGGCCCTGCAATAACTGGCTGTGTGACCTTCAGCACACTTCTTAACCTCTCTAAGTTACGTCTTCGTCGGGCAGGGGTGGGAGGGCAGTAAAGCCTCGAGGCTCTCCTTCTGAGTCCCAAGAGCCCGGTCGCAGCAAGGCTCACTGGGGCCTTACTAAGTCGCAGGCACGATTCTAAGCCCATCACATGCATCAGCGCCTTCGACCCTGAGCAATCCTATGAGACGGGAATTACTGCAATCTCTGTTAAGGAGATGAAAAGACATAATTTAGAGAGGTTAAGAAACGTGCTTAAGGTCACACAGCCGGTTATTGCGGGGCCAGGATTTGAACCCAAGCGTCCCAGTTCCAGAGCCCCTGGACTCAGCCAATTCAAATGTCCTCTTATTCCAGAAAACTTAAGCCTTTAGGAAAATGTTGAGGACTTTTCCAGATGGAAAGAGAAGGGGGATCGCAGATCCACACAAACCATCTCAGAGCACAGAGGAGGTGGTGTTAAGATTCTGACTTCCGGGTTCCCGATGAGGACTGATTTGGAAAATAATTGTCCCAGTTTATGGAGGTCCTTCCCTTGTACCGCTGCCCAGAAGCCCCGTCACCCTGAGCCTTTCCCTCCTTTGAGTCTCGAGGTGTCCAGGGTCTGCTTTGGACGGGTCAGTGGCACGATGGGGGGGCAACTGGCATACCCCCATGGAAACGAGGGCCGGTTTCCCCTCAACCCGGGTTCCAGGGCCAGCCAGGGCCAGCTGTCTTCCCAGTGTCCATCTTCCTGCCTCCCGGGCCTCCCTGGGAGCCCTGGGGCATCCTCAGAGGAATGAGCAGCAGTAAGGACAGGCCCAGAGCTGGACTCAGTGCCGGCCAGCAGTGCCTCTGAGACCTGTGGGGCCGGGAGCTGCTCACAGCCCCTGTTGTGTAGAACGAAGACGAGAATCCCTCATTCCCTAAACAAACATCGAAGTCCCTCTGTGTGCCGGGCTCTGTTCCAGGGGCTGGGGCAATCAGGGAACCGCATAGATAAAACCCCCACCCTCACGGCGCCCAGAGCCTAGTGAGGGAGAGACAGTGAACAAACAAGCAGGTGAACACGTCCTCTACTGCCACGTAGGGACTTAAACTGAGAAAAACAGAGCAAAGCAGCGCAGCCGTGAAGCGTGACAACAGTGCCGTTTTAGGTAAGGGAGACAGGAGAGGCTTCTCCCAGACACTCAGAGCAGGTACCGGAGAGAGAGAGAGGGAGGGGGGGAGGCATGCAAATCACAGGGGGGCACCATTCCAGACAGAGGGAGCGGCACGTGCCACGGGGGTGTGCGCCGTGCTCAGAGACAGCCAGAAGGCCGGAGAAGTTACTGTGGCACGAGAGCCTCCTCCTGTAGAAACCCGTGGGCCGGGGAAGAGGACTGAAGGAGAAGAACGTTTAGCCGAGGAAAAGACTTCGGAGGAGGAGAGGGGGCACGGAGTACAGGCTCAGAGGTCAGCCAGACACGGGTTCAAGCCATGGCGCCCATACCGAGGAGTCGCGTGGTCCCCCCGTGGCACCTGCCTCCTCCAAGCTCCCGTTTCCTCCTCTGAGCCTGACTTTCCTTCTCGTGAAGGGGGAAATGATGTCAGAGAAACGCAAAGCAAAGACCTAACGCCAGGAAGGAAGGCCATCATCAGCAACATTTTTTTAAAAACTGGTAGAGAAAGGAGAGCACCTCCACACTGTTGGTGGGAGTGCAAGCTGGTTTAACCCCTGGAAAGCAGTGTGGCGATTCCTAGAAACCAACCTTCCATATGATCCAGCAAGGCCTCTTCTGGAAATATGTCCCAGAGGAACATAAATCATTCTATAAAAGAGACACGCAGCCGGGCTCGGTGGCTCAGCCTGTAATCCCGCGCTCTGGGAGGCCGAGGTGAGTGGATTGCCTGAGCCCGTGGGTTTTGACCCGACTGGGCAACTTGGGGAGACCTCATCTCTACAATAAATCAAAAAATCAACTGGGTGTAATAGCGCATGCCTGTAATTCCGGCTACTCGGAAGGCTGAGGCAGAAGGATCGCCAGAGCCTGGCAGGTCAAGGCTGCGGTGGCCGGGAGCGGCCCCTGCACTCCAGTCTGGGCGACAGAGTGAGACTCCAACTCAAAA
>CAUYQG010125624.1:0-10981 GCA_963574415.1 Tarsius wallacei | reverse complement strand
AGGGTCGGTTTGCTGTTCATCATATCACACCTGAGGAGGCTAAGTACAAGTTGTGCAAAGTCAGAAAGATCTTGGTGGGCACAAAAGGAATTTCTTATCTGGTGACACATGATGCCCGCACCATCCATTACCCTGATCCCCTCATCAAGGTAAATGACACCATTCAGATTGATTTGAAGAATAGCAAAATTACAGATTTCATCAAGTTTGACACTGGTAACCTGTGTATGGTGACTGGAGGTGCTAACCTAGGAAGAATCGGAGTGATCACCAACAGAGAAAGGCATCCTGGGTCTTTTGATGTGGTTCATGTAAAAGATGCCAACGGCAACAGCTTTGCCACTTGGCTCCCCAACATTTTTGTTATTGGCAAGGGCAACAAACTGTGGATTTCTCTTCTCTGAGGAAAAGGTATCTGCCTCACCATTGCTGAAGAGAGAGACAAAAGACTGGCAGTCAAACAGAGCAGTGGGTAAAATGGTCTCTATGACATGTTAAAAAGATCTCTACTTAATTAAATATATCACATTGTGTTTCATTGCCTCTTGGTTTTTACCAAAAAAAAAAAAAAATACTATAAACCAATCATGTATAGCCATGATGAGATGATATCCTTAAGTATCAACAGCTACTCAAACCCTATATCCAATCGTATTTGAAGTGTCTGGGTGTTCCTCTCTCTAAAGGTCTCTTTGGCCAAGAAATAGAGAAATTATTACAGAATATGCTTACCAAAGACTTCCTCCTGGGGACTTGGCTTCCCTTTGGTTGATAGGTTTTGAGTCAGTAAAATAGCCAAAGAAATAATAACACAAAATTTCCCAAAGTTGATAAAAACATTAACTTCCAGGTGCAAGATGCCCAATGTATCCCAGTAGTATAAACACAAAGAAAACCACTTCTAGAGACATCATATTTAAACTTCCAAAAGCTAAAGATAGTGAAAAAATTTTGAAAAAAGCAGGAGAAAAATAACCATTTCCTATAGGGGCACAATGATACAATTAAAGTCTGGGTTATCATTATTTTAAAAAGGTTGAAATACATTGCAAAAAAAATTTTCAAAGTTCACAAAGAAAAAAAGTGTAAACCAACAATTTTATAGCCAATAAAATTATTCTTCAAAAATGAAATCTAAATAGGAACATTTCAAGGTAAACAAAACATGAGGAAATCAGTCTTGGCAGACCTGTGCTACAAGAAATGTTGAGAGAATTTCTTCAGATTCAAGAGATAAGATAAATGATGGCCTGGCTCGGTGGCTCAGCCTGTAATCCCGCGCCTTTGGGAGGTCGAGGTGAGTGAATTACCTGAGCCCGTGGGTTCGAGACCCGCCTGGGCAACTTGATGAGACCTCATCTCTACAATAAATCAAAAAATTAGCCGGGTGTGGTAGCGCACGCCTGTAGTTCCAGCTCCTTGGAAGGCTGAGCGGAAGGATTGCCGGAGCCCAGCAGGTGGAGGCTGCAGTGGCCAGGAGCGGCCACCGCACTCCAGTCTGGGTGACAAAGTGAGACTTCAACTCATAAAAAAAAAAAAAAAGATAAATGACAATAATAGCACAAAGGAGAGGACTGGAATGGAGCTATACTGGAACAATGTTACTATATTTTATTGAAAATAAGTCAATAACTACTTAAAGTAAACTATTATAAGATAAAGATGAATAATCTAATCCCAAGAGTAACCACCACAAAAGTAATTCAAATAAATATAGCTAAAAGTCAGTAAAGGGATTAAAATAGTATGATAAAAGGTATTTATCTAGTACAAAGTAAGAAGTAAAGCAGATATAAAAGAGCAAAGAAGAAGTTAGACAAATATAAAATAGCAGCAAGGCATATTTAAATCCAAACATCAACTATGACACTAAATGTGAATACATTAACTATTCTCATCAAAAGACACAAATTGGCAGATGGGTTTTATAAAAAGACCCAGGCCAGGCATGGTGGCTTACGCCTGTAATCCCAGCACTTTGGGAGGTTGAGGGAGGATAATTGCTTGAGCCCAGGAATTCAAGACCAACCTGGGCAACACAGTGAGATCTCATTTCTACAAGAAACAATATTAAAAAACTAGTCAGGTTTAGTGACATGCAACTGTAGCCCCAGCTAGACAAGGAGCGGAGGTGGAAGGATTACCTGAGCCTAGAAAGTCAAGGTTGCAGTGAGCCACGAGTATGCCACTGCACTCCAGTCTGGGCATCAGAGTGAGACCCTGATTTAAAAAAAAAAAAATCCAACTATAATTGTCCATAATTTTTCAGGGTGATGGAAGTATCCTAAAACTTAATTGTGGTGATGTTTGCATACAATGTACATTTTGTACCCTTAAAAGGAGTTACTGTTATACAAATTACACTTCTATAAACCTATAAAAAAATTAAAAGGAGAAAACTGCTTCAATTCATTCTGTGACTTTAGAACATCCTTGGTAACATATCCAGACAAGAAGAAAACAAGAAAGACAGCAGGCCAATATCACTGGTAAAAGTAGATGCAAAAATACTAAAAAAAATTAACAAACTGAAGTTAGCAATGTGTCAAGAAAGATAAAATATCAAGATCACATTGGGTGTATCCCAAGAATTAAGGTTGGTTGAACCCTTAAAAGTTGGTTAATACAATCTATCATAGTCGCAAGCTATGAGTAAACATATATGATCATTACATAAGATGAAGAAAGAGCATTCGATAAAATACAGCATTCATTCTGATTTAACAAAAACACAATTCTGATCAAACTTGTTAGTCTATTTTATTTTATTTATCCATTTATTTATTTTTAGTCTATTTTACATTGTTACAAAGAAATATCTGAGACTGGGTAATTTATAAAGAAAAGAGGTTTATTTTGGCTCAGAGTTCTTCAGACTGCACAAGAAACTTAGTGCAGGTATCTGCTTCTGGTGAGGTCTCAGGAAGCCCTCAATCATGGCGGAAGGTGAGGAGGGAGCAGGTGTGTCACATGGTGAGCACAGAAGCAAGAGAGAGAAGGAAGGTGACAGACCCTTTTTCTTTTCTGAGCTGGAGTCTCACTCTGTTGCCCAGGCTGGAGTGCAGTGACATGCCCATGGCCACCACAGCCTCAGGTGATCCTTCCACCTCAGCCTTCCAAGTAGCTGGAATTACAGGCACGCCCCATCATGCCCGGTTAATTTCAGACTCTTTTAAACAACCCGTTCCCACGTGAACTTACAGAGCAAGCACTCACTCACTGCTGTGAGTAGGGCACCAAGCCATTCATGAGGGATCTACCCTCGCGGCCCGAACACCTCCTAGTTGGCCTCACCTCCAGCATTGGGGGTCACATTTCAACATGAGACTTGGAGGCAACAAACATCCAAACGATATCAGCCAGGAAGACCTAATATTATAAAGATGTTAATTCTCTTAAAAATGTATCTATAGAAGCAATCCCAATTTAATCAAAATCTCAGCAGCATTTTGCATAGAACCCAGCAAACTGATTTAAAAATATGTGCATGTGTGTATTCACGCTCAAAGAGTAAAGACTAATGCTGCTGAGGAAAAACAAGGTAGAGTGGGGAGCAACTCTTACTCCCTAGCAAGACTTATTATAAAGGTATTGAAATTAAGACACTATGCTGGGCTCGGTGGCTCAGCCTGTAATCCCGCGCCTTGGGAGGCTGAGGTGAGTGGATTGCCTGAGCCCGCGGGTTCGAGACCCGCCTGGGCAACTTGGTGAGACCTCATCTCCGCAATAAATCAAAAAAAAATCAGCCAGGCGCAGTAGCGCGCGCCTGTAGTTCCGGCAACTTGGAAGGCTGAGGCGGAAGGATCGCCGCAGCCCAGCAGGTCGAGGCTGCGGTGGCCGAAAGTGGCCACTGCACTCCAGTCTGGGCGACAGAGTGAGACTCCAACTCAAAAATAAATAAATAAATAAATAAATAAAAATAAAAATGAATCTTTAAAAAAAAAAAAGAAATTAAGACACTATGATGTAGGGTGCATAAATAGATAAACTGATTGCTAGAACAGACCAGAGAGCCTCAAAACAAATTCATGTATATATGGAAACTGGATTATAACAAAACAAGTATTGCACATCACTGGGAAAGAATGATCTATTTAATAAATGCAGTTTATACAGCTGGTTTTTCATATGGAAAATGAAATCTGATTCTTACTTCATACCATAAATAAAAGCCGATTCCATGTGAATTAGAGACTTAAATGTGCGTGGTAAAACTAAATGCTCTTCATAAGACAAGATAGGGGAAAACCTTTATGAATTCAGCTTAGGGCATTATTTCTTAAAGATGTTGTACAACAAAGTTTCAGATAGACAGGAGGAATAAACTTTGGTAATCTATTGCACATAATGCCGACTGTAATAAATAATAATGCAGTGTGTATTTCAAAATAGCTAAAAAGTGGATTTTAAGCATTTTCACTACAAAAAATAAGTATGTAAAGTGGCAGACTTATTAATTATCCCAATTTAATCATTCCACATTGCCAACACATCAAAACTGTACCCCATAAATATATACAATTATTATTCATTGATTAAAAATAAAAAAATTGAAAATATGGTGTACAAAGTGCAAACCGTAAAGAAAAAGACTGAACAATGTATTAAAACTAGCAATATTTGTTCTTTAAAAGACACTAAAAAGACAATGAAGAGACAAACCACAAATTCTGACAAAATATTTGCAACTGATATAACCAACAAAGACTATTTAGAATGTATGCAAAATTTTTACAAATTAATAATATGAAGATTTCCAGTTCAATAGAATAATGGGAAAATTATGAAAAATTTTACCAAAAAATACAAAGGCTGACCAACAACGGAAGAACTATCAAAAATTTTTTATCACAGAAGTGACAATTAAAACGACAATGAGATACCATTTCACATCTTCCAGTTTGACAAAAACTTAAAAATCAGACAGTGCTAAGTAACGTTGTTAAGGAACAAGAGCTCTCATGCTTCTGGTGGGATCACGAATCACTACAACCACTCTGGGAAATAGTTGGCATTACCTTACAGAGTTGAATGTGGGCAGACCCTATGATTTGGCAGTTTCTCTAGGAAACAAGAACTTGTACAGAACTCATCTCTTGTTATAGACTGGAGATTGGTTCTAGGATCCCCCCCCCAAGTATCTCCAAATCCACGCATTCTCAAGTCCTGCAGTTGGTACTGTAGAACCCACTTGTATGAAAAGCTGACCCTTCCTATATGTGGGTTTCGAATCCAGCGAACGCTATATTTTTGATCCATTTTTGATTGAAAAAAATATATGTAGAAGTGGAAACACATCCAAGTCGTTCAATGACCAACTCTTCATATACTATATGGGCACATATGTGTATATAATATATATACTAATATATGTATATTTGAAAAACTCTTGAATATATGCACATGTATTTGTATAAATGTACACAGTCCACATGTCCATCGACAGTAGAACATGTCCATAAACTGAGGTTTATTCATACAATAGAATACTATATGCCTGTTAAGTGAGCAGTATCTACTCACCTTCGTGCAGTTGGGTCTCAGAAATATAATACTGAGTGAAGGAAGCAAGTCACATGGATTCTGATTTCATTTCAGAAACTGAAACACTGGGAAAACCAAATACATTAATGTTTAGGGATACATATAAGGTAGCAAAATGTTAAAAAAAAAAACAGGGGAATGATAAACACAAAATTGTCTCTGGTAGGAAGGGAGTGGTATGTTCTCTTATGTTTGAGTGGAGGGTACATTTCGTCTTAAATTATTTTTTAATTAAATTGTACATACTTGTTTTATACATTCTTTTGATGTGGAGTAACTGGGCCTTTCATAAACTGTTGGTGAGAATGTAAAATTGTATGTCCATTTGGGAAAATGTTTTGGCAGTTTCTTAAAATGTTAAGCATAATGTTAAACCTACAGTAAGCCGGGCTCGGTGGCTCAGCCTGTAATTTCGCGCTTTGGGAGGCTGAGGTGAGTGGATTGCCTGAGCCTGCAGGTTCGAGACCCGCCTGGGCAACTTGGCGAGACCTCATCTCTACAATAAAATAAAAAATTAGCTGGGCATGGTAGTACACGCCTGTAGTTCCAGCTACTTGGAAGGCTGAGACAGAAGGATCGCCGGAGCCCAGCAGGTCAAGGTTGCGGTGGCCAGGAGTGGCCACTGCCCTCCAGCCTGGGTGACAGAGTGAGACTCCGACTCAAAAAAAAAAAATCTACAGTATAATGTAGCCATGCTACTCTTAGATATATACCCAAGAGAAATAAAGCATGTATCCACACAAAGACTCACAAATAAACATCCAAAGCAGCTTAATTTGGAATAAGCAATAACAATTGGAAACCATCTAAATGTCCCCCTCCCCCCAATATTGGGATACTACTCAACAATAAAGTGCTAGGAATTATTGAATATGTTTTAGCCAACATATTTTGGATAAATTTAAAAACAATGATGCTGAGTGAAGTAAGCCAGATAAAAATATGTACATACTGTGTAATTCCATTTACACAAAATTCTAGAAAATGCAAACTAATCTATAGAGACAGAAAGCAATTCAGTGGTTGCCTGTTGGTGAGCAGTGGGATGGATTTCCAAGGGGCAGGAGAGAACTTTGCAGGTGAAGGACATGTTTATTATCTTGATGGTGATGGTTTCATCATTGTGTACACGCTTTCAATTGTACACTTCAAATATGTGCTGTTTATTTATGCAAATTATGTGTTAAAGCAGTATATAGAGTATATTACATACCAAGGATGCCAAAAAATGTAGTCACATTTTAAGAGATGCTATCTATGTGCGACTTTTGGAAGTTGAATTAAATTACAGTAGCAATATGTAGTATGACGTTTGCTCATCTGTGCTTCTGCCATTTTCTTTGACATGCCTAATGCATGGTGATGCTAGCATTCATTTGATTAAAGCTATCTTTTCAGCAAATGTCATACTTAAAATGTGTATAGCTTTTTTGGCACCCCTGTATATGTAGTTTCAGATAGTGGGAAATGTTATGAAGAAAATGAAATAGGTTATACCATAGAGACTTTCGGGATGAGTTACCTTACCTTCGATAGGCTGGTCAGAAAAGGCCTCTCTGAGCGGATGTCGCTTTCAGTTCAATGGTGGTGGCCAGACTGCCTTCCTAAAAAGCTATGACAAATCACATTTCCACCAGTTATGAATGAGGGAACCTTTCACCCTATCTCCCTGCCAGGAGCAAGTACATATCTGTATTGTTTTTCTGGTCTGGTGAGAGAGGTCTTTTGTCAACACATTCCATTAACCTTGTTCTTTACATCAGTCCAAGATAGGAATCTATTTATGATTAACCCAGAGAGGCACTCTTCCAAATCGAAATGCTCAAATGTCTGCAGGGACTACCTGGCAGAGCCGTGGCACTCACACGTGCAGGACTCACACCCTGCAGTACTCACCCATTCCTCCAAATACCTCTCTATGCTGGCCCATCAGTGCTCTCCATGTCCTCTGTTGTCAGGACCAACATCCCCTGCCTCCTTCCATTCAGCAGACCTTTGAGCAAGGCAGTCAAGGCATCCTGGAGTTTCTGAGGGTGTGAGAGAAAGATGGCTACTTCCTTTTCTCCAGGTCTGTGGCCGGAGATTTACTCCCTCTTTCCACGGAAAGAAAAAGGGTCCAAGAGACTGGGAAACAGGCTGGTTTAATTTAGGAAGCACTTTTAAAGAGACAAGTAATTAAGCGTTGAAATGTTGCTTCCTAGTACAATATGCTCCAGCACATTTTTTTTGATTCAGAGCTAATAAAAATCAACAACAATGTGTTTGGGAGAAGGGTGGATGATGATAAGAGATGAGGGAAGAAGGCATGTGAACTGGATAGGAGAGAGGATGCATTTTGGCTTACAAAAGAGATGCATTAGGCCGGGCTCGGTGGCTCAGCCTGTAATCCCGCGATTTAGGAGGCTGAGGTGAGTGGATTGCCTGAGCCTGCAGGTTCGAGACCCGCCTGGGAAACTTGGCGAGACCTCATCTCTACAATAAATCAAAAATTAGCCGGGCGTGGTAGCGCGAGCCTGTAGTTCCAGCTACTCGGAAGGCTGAGGCGGAAGGATCGCCGGAGCCCGGCAGGTCGAGGCTCGGTGGCCGGGAGTGGCCACTGCACTCCAGTCTGGGTGACAGAGTGAGACTCCAACTCAAAAAAAAAAAAAATAAAGAGAGAGAGATGCATTGTAAGTGACCAAATTCCATGGGGGATAAAGGAGATATGCGTATCACTTGCACAACCCTGATGCAAGATAATCGTGGACACCCCTCTAGCCAGCCCACTGGGAGGATCTGACTGTGTTGGCTCACATGGGCCGGTCCCAAGAGAAGGCTCTGGTTGCACCTCCTTTCTGCTTCCTTGTGCTGAGGAAAGCAGGATTCTTGTGACAATGGAACCAAAATGCTAGAAAGAAAAAGGGAATTGGCCCTGAAGCACAGAATAATTGGTTATTCTACCACAACTTTCTAACAAACCATTATCTCTCCTTGAGAATCCAGAGTCCTGCATTTAAACAACAAAATTAATCATTTTGTTGCTCAGACAACTCCAAGTTCATTGGTATCATTGAGATCAAACTCTCTCAGTCAACATAAGCATTGCGTCTGTTGTCTGGTGGACATTCAGAGCCAGTGTTAAGTCAATTAAGGACAATTTATAGTGCTATACCAATTTGCCACCGATCTTTGTTTCAAAGACAAGTACATCTTCAGCCATGGCTCCATCTCACCATAATGAAACCTTTGGAATATTACCAACACATTTCAGGCATTTAGACTTACATGTGCACGGTGAGGCAAGTGTGAGACAATGACTCCTGCTGCTAAAAAGGAATGTGCAGTGATTATACTTACTCAATGGACTATATTCACACTGCCTAGGCCGCCCCTTGGTGATAAGCCAGCCACTTAAGAAGGCATTTGAACTCTGTGATTCCCGCTATGTTTCCTAGGCCTTTATGCGATTGTCTATGCTATGGCCTCATTGGAAATGCATTTCTCCCTGTTCAAGCAGTCATCCATTAGCTGGCCATATATATTTCACCTGACATTTATAGAATCCCCTCTACATGTTGGGCACTTTAATCACTTAGATGACAAGATACAATACAAATAGTCCTTATCATGGAGAATCTGAGCGCTTGGTGGAAAAGAATAAAAGACACACACACACTCACACACACACAATAGTTAGGAACATGGGCTTTGGCATCAGATGACTTGGGTTCAAATCTCATCTCTGGCACTTCCTACTTGTGTAGTTTTGACTAAGTTATTTAATCTTCTAAGCTTCAAATTCTCATCCTCCAAATGGAAGTACATTTAAATAACAAATATGAGCCGGCTAGGTGGCTCAGCCTGTAATCTCATGCTTTGGGAGGCTGAGGTGAGTGGATTGCCTGAGTCCTTGGGCTCGAGACCCGCCTGGGCTACTTGGTGAGACCTCATCTCTACAATAGATCAAAAATCAGCCAGGCGTGGTAGCGTGCACCTGTAGTTCCAGCTCCTTGGAAGGCTGAGGCGGAAGGATCGCCGGAGCCCAGCGGGTCGAGACTGCGGTGGCCGGGAGCGGCCGCTGCACTCCAGTCTGGGCGACGGAGTGAGACTCCAACTGAAAAATAAAATAAAATAAAATGCCAAATATGTATTGAGGGCCTACTTTGTGCCCAACAGAGACCCGGTGCTAGGAATCTAGCTCTGAGCCTGCAGACAAAATTCTCCCCAAGCGCCGCTGGCATTCAGTATTAACCAAACAGATGAACAATTACGCAGCAGATACGTAAACATGTCAGGCAGGGATAAATGCTGTGAAGAAAAATAAAGCAGAGTGAGAGGATAGTAAGTGAAGGGAGATGCCATTTGTGATAGGTCAGGAGATGACTCTTTAAAGATGTAGCATTGGGCGGCGAGCTCAGTAAGTTAACAGAGAGTCGATGTGACAATCTGGCAAAAGAGCCTTCTGGGCAGAGAGAAGAGGCAGGCCTTGGGGTGAGAGCACACCTGGCATGACCAACCAATAGCAAGGAGACCAGAGAGTTCATGGTCACCAAAACATCACAGAAATGAAATGAGACATTTGGGAAGAGGTGAGAAACGCGAACAGCAGAAAAGGATCAAAGGCCAAGCTAAGTTCGTAGAGGGGTCTCCCATTGTGCAAATGGGCCAACGACTGCCCTCACTCTGCCCTGAGCAGCCTGGCTCCTCTCTCTAACCCTCACAGTTAGAGGCCCTGATAGTACTGCCATGATTTTTTTTTTTTAGTGATGGACCGTGGAGTCTTACGAACCTCCTAGACTGATGTTCAGAAAGAAGAGAAGTCGTATACCTAACCGAGAGAAGCTGAACTCCAAAGCAGAAGACCAGCCTGAGCCTGGAATCTTTCCCACAGTACCCCCTGAGCTTATCTACTCTGTGAAATCTCTGCTTTCATTGCCTGAAGTTCTACTGGCTAAAGATGTGCCTATGTCGCCATAAGCCCTTTTCAAAAAGAAAAAAAAAAACTCTCAAGATGTTATTAGACACGTTAGCTAGTCATTTGCATATTAGTATAAATTAGTTTGTTCACCTTGCCTTCTAACATCTGGCTATGATCAGGGAAAGAGTGTTTTAATTAAAGATGAGTTAGTAAGTAACTCTTTCTATTTCGTGTATTTTGCTCCACTTAACATTCTGGCTACTTCTGAAAATGATCTGAGGCAGTGAATACTTTTGGATTTTGAGGATTTTTGTGGAATAAGATGGGCTGACTGCTCGCCCCCCTCTCTCTCTCACACAGATGGTGATGTTATCTGTGACTGAAGGTATAGTGGGGCCATGGTTGGAGGGTTGAAAATATTAAATTAAAGTGATCTCTGCCAGGCGCGGTGACTCACACCTGTAATGCCAGCACTTTGGGAGGCAGAGGCGAGAGGATTGCCTCAGCCCACAGGTTCAAGACCAGCCTGGGCACCTTGGC